>LS901484.1:743725-767474 GCA_900490955.1 Micoletzkya japonica | reverse complement strand
TTTCGAACCACTGTTATTGTGAAATGAATAAAAATAACCACGAAAAACGTTAAACATCTGTACTTAGTGAGAATGAGATAGCTAGCGGCCGGAACGTACCGCCATAACATGAGTCTGACACAACGAACTCAAAGTGACCCAGAGCAACATCGCGCAGTCGTCATTGGCGATGTACGAACTATTTTAATACTATAATAAACGGACGTGATTGTAGAGACACGAATTAGCCCGTGAAAGGTTCCCACGTCAAACGAGAATATGAGTATGAGAAAGGCGAGTAGTATTGAGCATGGGAATGGAAAGGGCAGGATATGTCTGAGAGAAGAATAACTCCTACGGCAAATACTCACTTCATGGGTACCTTTTTATTCTATCGGAATCAATCGAAACCAATGAATCACATGCCATGCAGAGAGTAAACGAAGGGAATTATAGTGAAGGTGAAAAGGCAATAAAATGGAAACAGTTGGATACACAATAATAGCATAGAAAAGGAGAGCGGCAGAGATTAGAGAGGGCACTGAATAGGCACAATTGACACTGATATCAGGATAGTATCACGTTAGACAGGCAAGGTTTAGAGAGAAGCATATAAAGAAAGTGAGAGGAGTTTAAAGATTTAGAGAATACATGCAAATCACAACGAACTACTACTTGAACGCTCTTTGAAGTCATAAATGCGTAATATGCGAAAAATGAATAAATTGTTCCGAGTATGTACAATCTTACGAATGAAGTCAGATAATTGACAGATTATACGGTAATACAGTAACGCCTTTACATTTTTTGCTTTTTCAACACAAAAATATGTCCAACAAAATATAATAATTATTTAGTATTAGTTATTTGCATCCTTAATGGATTCCGCAGCATTCCTTCGTATCCGCACGACCCACTCGGATTCCAGCAACTCAGCCAGAGAAGCCATCCACGCACTCGAGTTCTCTCTCGATACTTTACCCAGTCTTTCCTGTAAGAACCCCATGACAACTATACTACAACCATCACAAGAGATCAATCAAGGGGACGACCATCAATCAATCGCAGACTGACCGCTAATCCTGGAGAGAACTTCTCGAATCCCGTGCATACTCTCACTGAGAGTGTCCGGTGTATCGACCGTTCCCTCTTCAGTTGTTCAATCTCTGAGGTCAACTGCAACCGTCATCTTATAAATAATACATCATTACCATAGATCTGATTTCACAGCCCATCAAATTCACCAATTCAATTCCGTTGTACCTTTTTGTTAGTTTCCTCGATGTCTTTCCTCTCAGTTTCCTTCACTTTCATCATCATAATACACTCCTTCCGCACCCTTTCCATCTCCTTTGCCATCAGATCCACTCTCGTTTCCTTAAATATCCTCTTCCACCGATCTCCAGTATACCGTATGTTGAAGTCGCAGCTTTTTATCGACTATTTTTCACATCTTTATTATAATCTGTCGCGCTTCTGATATATCTACATTGCTCAAAAACATACGTGCCAAAAGGTGCAGCTTCAGTAGCTCTACCGAATTTTTCTCAATTGTAGGAACTTATACTCACCTCATTCTTCTCCTTGTCCCCCTCATTCCTCTTCACTTCCTTCCATTCCTCTCGACTCCTTCCGCTCTTCACATCTTCTAATTCCATCTTCAACAAGCTGTTCTCCTCTTCCAATCTTCTTTTCAACTCTTCGGCCTTCTCCTTCTCTGCATCAATAGCAACTTTTGTTGACCTCATAATCTTCAGTATCTCTTCAGAAGCCTTTCCAAAGAGAGAATCACAGCTGGGAATGATCTCTTCCCTTTTCCTCTTCTTCCTTTTCCTTTCCTCTTCTTCATCATCCGACAGTATCCTTCTCACAATCTTCAACTTGGCAATCTTCTCATGAGGAGGGTTCTCCTGTGATTCCTTTACAACGTCTACCGTAACCTTCTCATCTACAGTAATCTTCTCTTCTACCGTACTCTTCTCCACTTCCTCTTCAACTCCTTCAACTACAGTACTCTCCTTATCCTCGTTCACTTCCATAATCTCCTCTTCCTCTTCTTTCTTCAATTCTTCAGCAGATTCCATCGATTCTTCTACAGTCTCTTCCACTAACTTCTTGCGAGGTCGTCCCTATAAAGTAAGAAATCGATAGATGGATAACGCAGAAGTCGATAAATGAAAGGTGCGAGTCAAGCGATGAAAGGAATGGAGATATGAGTGCGATCGGTTCCGGAACCGAAACAGACAAATTGCAAGATTGAGAGTCAATACAAAAAGTGAGTGGTTGACAGTATAAAGGGAAGAGTGCTTACTCTCTTCTTCTTCTCTCCAGTCTTCGAACATTGCTTATCTACAACACAAAGCATACAGTACCCCACACTCCCCACTTACTTGATTCAGCCGAATCTAACGGTTTCTTCTTCTTGCTAGACTGTTCCTGTAGAATACATCAAGGAAGTTAAAGCCATTGGTTCACCTCTGTCTTAGCAGCAGTCACAGCTTTGGAGCTGGAGGCTGTGTTCCCTGAAGGGATGCTCATAGTGATAGGGGGGGGGGGGGTGAAGTGAGAGCGAGAGTAGCCTACCATTGCCGTCGTCCTTCTCATCTTCTACATCGAGATTCGAGTCATTGACCATTTCTTTGTCGCTTCTCGCAGTCAGTACCTTCCTTCCGTCGAAAGAGAAAGGACACGCGGAGAAAGTGATCGATTGAGAGATACGATCAATTCGAGAGAACGAGAGATGGAGAATACTATGCACTCGCTCACTGCATCCCATTAAATTATCTAGTTTATTCCTCGCAAGAGAAGCTAATGGACACCCGTAAGGGACAATCAGCAAGTGGCTGCCACGATAACTTAGTTAGCTGCTACGACCTACTATTAGCTCTTCTGTATAAAACTATCTCTTTACAGTATAATTACATGATTCTGCATTGGCACATAAAACGTTTGAGTTAGGTAATTAGAAAAGATTAGTGCACCGGTCGGGATTGGTATGGTGCAGAAGGGGAAAGGATAAGGGGGGGGGAAGGGGGGGGTTGACTAGAACTTAGTGGCAATGATTAGAAGGAGCACGACGACGATGGAGATGGCAAGACACATTATACAGTGCATCTTCTTGTCTCCCCGTTGAGAACGGTAGGCTGACTTCACCGATTCCACTGCCTTCCCTGTTTAATGGGATCATCATTATGGACTACATTGGGATGTGTAAGTACCGTAATCCACACTCTCCATATAAAGAAACAAGGAAGACACAGAGTGATAAAGAAGAGACTGACCAACTCGGATCGATGTATTCTCCATATTGTGATCTATCCTATCGAGAACTGTTCCTTGTTCGATAACCATTTGAGATAAATCTTTGAAGAGCGAATTCAATTCGAGAATCGATTGATTTACTGCGAGAACCTGAACAATACCGTAGCCAGCTTAGGTGAGAATAGCCTTAGCACAATGTAAAGCGTATATCTGGATCAAAGAGTACCTGTTTACATATGCTTACTATTTTAAATTCATTTATTCTATAATAATTCATTTACAAATTATAGAAGATTACGGTATGGCAAGCAAATTACCTCTTTTTCTCGCTCCTTGACGACACTTTCGTTGTTCATCATTTGTTGCAATTGGTCCATAGAATACTCCTACAAATCACGTGAATTTAAGCAAATCTACCAATCGAACAAATATCAAAGTACCTGATCAGGAGCAGAGTCAAGTAGTGAGATCTCATGTGAATTGTCTCCCGACAGACCCGCTATCAAGAAGTCATCTACGTTCTAGAACGTACCGTATTCTTCAACATTGTATGATTGTCAACCAACCTGTGCTCTTTTTCGTATTCTCGACAGATACGACGTCTGATGTCCACGAAAGTCAGAAGTTATGGCAGAGAGAGAATATAGTAACGAACTCATCACATTCTCTCTCAAACGTGCTTCCGCTCCGTTTTCGTTACGAGACCGTTCGCTTCCAATCATGCTGCAAGGCTCATTTTGGAGATAAACAACATTCCATTCTTACGAGATACAGTAATCCAGGACTAAAACGTCAAAAAAGCTACAGTATATTTTATCTAGGCAGCTGTTACGCTGAACTTTACGTATTCTTACCAATGCACTTTAAAATAGCCTAAAAATAAACGTATTTACGGAATTTTAGCCTATTAATCTGTTCAAACTTCCAACATCTCTGCCCGGTTCAGTGTGGTACCCTGTGCGACTACGGTAATCAAAAATAAGCCTAACTTGACGAGTCGTTGTGAGTGCCCGATCATCTTCGTAATCTGTTCAGTCAATCCTTCGATTCTTCGTTCTTCGGCTGCTTCGAATGCATCGTCCCCAAATGTCGTCCTCGATAGATGTTTTTGTTGAGCGACGCTCAATTCTTCTATCCGCGTTCGCACTCTGAAAAGGCGAATTGTACTTAGTCTAGTCATAGCGTAAGTGTCTTACGTAAATCTAGTATCTATCTAGATTTGTTTATATGAAGAAAATTACGAACAAAATTATTTTAATAAAGTAAACTAAAAAAATATACACGCGTATGCATATACGTACTTGCTCATTTCGTATTCGACTTCATCGGCCGTGTGTATCCAGAAAGGTTGTTCATAGGTGGCCTCCGCATGTTCGCCTCCCTCCTCCAAACTCACAAGACTCATCTCTTCCTCTGCAAACCAATGACATCATCCACAACGAGTCCACTCACTAACCTTTAAGGGTTCCAATCTTCTTCGATGTTCGACTGTTCTTGAATGCCATGTCTTGCTGTGCATTGCTTCGAAGTAACAAGAAGACCTCCGTTATATTCCTGGTGATGCCAGGAAGAGATGCAGACGACGTGGAAGCCATTCCAAATCGAGCGAAAGCCTTCTCCCTGAAAGGTGAGTTAATATTGACGACCGGAAAAGGAGAACTCTCAGTTGTAGAGGTCATATGTAACGCGAAAAATACATCAAACGACATGACAGAAAAAGGGGAAACACAATATTATTTTTAGCAAAAAAAATAAGCACATATTGCAAATCTCAACTAAATTGTACTTTGTCCTGAACGGAAAACCCTGAATTGTCGTTTACTTTACAGTTGGTTACTTGTAGGGTACGGTAGTATACGGTAGCGTGAATCGTTGTGGGAAACAGATCAATACCACAGCCGTCAGGGACATGCTTGTAACTGTACGGTCGAGTCACGTTGCATAACATCAACGATTCAAATTTCGCGGCAGGATGAGCGGATCCGAAGATTCACGAGATGGCGTACAAGTTACTACACGCCGGTATCACTTTTTACTTGCTAATGTTTCGAAGTCATTGTCGTACAGAGGAAGGAAAATATTCCATATAAACTCCAAATCTTATCTTCAGGTCTTCTCGAATCTCTGCGGCGGAGTCGAAGTTTTCGTGTGCCGTGAATGCATGCAGTTCAGTCAATGGAACGCTCAAGGATGAGAAGTATGTTTATTACCAAACGTAGACAACTTTCCCGCGTATAGAACACACCTATCAGAAATTCAATTTATTGTCAACTTACTAATCATTTGCAGACCGATCTTGTTCTTCGACCCTCCATCCGCGGGGAAACAACAATCGTCCACTCGCGCTGCTTGGTTCAAGGCAGTTCCAGCCTTGTCCTCCACAACGGGATCGAATAAGAAGGTTGGTTTGTTAATTTATATATCAGTGTAAAGCATTACTATCGATATCGCAGTGAACATTGTCACAAAGGTCGCAAAGGGTTTGTAACTGTTTGACTGATTTCCTGGCATGTTGCCAAATTATCCAAGCTTGAGTACTTACATTATTTTTAAAGCTTTCGTCCACATTATTGATGTTTAGGTGTGTGATATGATAAGTATTCCTGTTTAGGTATGTGAACTCCACTTCGTCGATGGACGCCCGACCACAGAGAATCCCGTTCCCACTCTTCTCCTCAATTCCCCTCGCAAGCGAACTCACGATGAGGCTAATGAGGACGCTCCACTGTTCGGTACGAATCTATATCGTTCTGCTCAGCCGTACCATTTCACTAGTCATCAACTAAGACGATGTAAATTGTTCAGACAACGGACGGAAAGCGCCCAAGGAAGAGCCAGTATCTCCGCCTAAGAAGATGTCCACTGTGCCGTCTGCTGGTACGTTTCTTGCATTTCTTTACTGCTTTTCTTGTTCACTTATTTAACAGCCCTTTATTTTTTCAAGTTTTCAAGTCTTATTCAGGTTTGAAATGGCGAACCTCTGCTGGAACGCCAAAGCAACTCGCCTTCAATAAGGTAAAAAAAACATTTTTCACCATAGTTTTGTCTCAAATATAGCTTGCTTAGTGTTCAGTAAACATTTTATTGAAGGTGGGAGATAAAAAGGTGATCCGAGTGGTTGCTGCCAACGGAGCTGTGCGAAAGCTGGCAAATGGGACCACTGGTTAGCTGTCTTCCATTATAACAACCTTTCTTTTTCTAACTATGGATAGTTCTATCATATCTTTTCTTGTTGTGTCTCCATCATATCTTGGTCAGAGCTTCTCGGTGTTTCCGGTCGTTCTGATAGACTAGGTATCCGCAAATTGCTAATTATAGATGAAGGGGATATAATCAGAGTAAGCATATAATCAAATGTCCATATTTAGTCGTACAACGTGCTACAACGAGTGTCCCTTCGCCTTCCCAGAATAAGCCGAATCTGGCTACGATGCTGGCCAATGTCGGATTGTCCCTCGATACTTCTCCATCTACTTCCACTGCAGTCAATGGTTAGTCCTTTTCTTTGTCCACTCATTACTATCAAGATCTGGGTGCATATATGCTCCCATATATGCTTGGGTATACCACAAAGAGAAGAAAACAATTCATTCTTTTGCTACAGTATCCTACGACATATGGATGGTTGTGTATCTTCTGTATTATCCTAGTTCTAAATGTTCTAAATGCATCTCTAATTATCCTAGTTCTAAATGTTCTAAATGCATCTCTAACTATTGTACTTCAGTTCGCCCTTCTCTCAGCAGCACTACTCCAATAGCCCCCCGTCGCTCCGTCGCGATTCCTTCAACCTCGAGTATGATCACTTGACTCTGTTTTATAGCTCATTGTCAGAATAAGATCATGAAAGGTACCATTATACTCCATTTTCCAAAAAAGTGATTAATGTTATCCCTTCTTAGGATCAGACCACCACGCTTGTCGTATCACCGATCCTCTGTGTCCCAACTGTATCCACGCTCTTCCTCAACTTCGAAGGTTCGTCTTTTCCTTATCTAGTAGGCATGTCTAATAGGATAGATCTTCCAATGAATACAATATAGGAATGAAAGCATGTATATTGAGGAGTCTCGGTCGATTGGAAGCTCGAATGGATGCGGTGGCTTCGATGGTCAAACAGCTCGTATCGAAACACCCACAGACCATCGCCAATACCATCAAGATTCCACAGCCGGCAAGAGTAAGAATGTTTGCACTCCCCTTGTTGTAGAACGCTAGGATGATCGTACTCGATGTAGTTGTTTGTCTCTGCTAGTCTCTACCAACAGTTCCCTTCAGCCCCTCCTCAACGGCTCTCGTCCCCCCTACAAACCGATGGTCAACGCCAGTCATCTCTCCACTCTCTCCGTCCTTCGACCGGGAACCAAGCCTCAACTGACAGCCAGCAAGGTACTACTACTTCATTTATGGGTAGACTCGTTGGAATGCAGTGTGAATCTGTATCATAAAGTATGTAGCCGTGCTTGGGGTGGTTGAGAAAGTGCTTTTTGTGGTTATGCGGTTGATACGGTAAATGTGTTAAGGACGTGCGTCTGCTTCCGAACAGTTTCATGCACAACATGGTATCGAAGGGACTTCTCCTCTATCGCGCATCCTGTTTCACTGTCGAAGAGTACATGAAGAATGCCCCGAATGCGGTCAAGGCGTTCAGTCAGACTCAGGTTAGCTTACGCTTGGTTCTGGGAAATGCACAGTCGGTCATTCAATCTGACAACAATCTGAGGGTTGTTATGAAATGTCAAGTGTTGAATTCCAGATTGCACATGTTATCGGTCAGCTGATCAAGGATGGATTGATCAAGAAGGTGGCTTATTCAGGCTTTTTTCAACTTTTTAATGTTATGAAGCCTGAGTAGTACTTTATGCAGTACTCAGGGAGAAACGAAAGAGTGAGAGGTGTATACTATTGATGTTTGAGGTGGACGAGTCGGTGTCGTTGACAGATGGAGACTGCATCTTCGAGAAGGAGACAGACGTCAGTCGACTGGCGAATCTCGCGAGGTACGGGGTTACCCAACAGGACTTCCTAGCTGGAGTTCACGACTTGTGAACTATCCTAGTCCCTTCCAACCATTCACTCGTCTCTTTGTAATGTATACACCCCCCAATTGTCTAGATGCAAAACACACAAGAAGTAACCGATTTGATTAGTATTAATTGCATTTTACCCATATGCCTTAGTCTTGCTCTCAACTACTCACTCCTCTCATATCGTCTTTCTATCTCAGTTTGAGTTATTTGAGTATCTTGTTAATATGAGAGATACGGTACAACAAGTTAAAATTGTGCCAATCCCCTCATCACAACTTAGTCTTACTGCTAAGGACAAGTTGAGAGTTTGTTTGTTCAGTTTTGTTGTACGCCTTATCTGTCGATCTGTTTAGTCGTTCGTAGTCCATCTTTGGTTATGTTTCGATCTCTTCCCGGTTTCGCTTTGTATCCCCCTCCCTCTCCTCTCACTTGTCCTTATCTCGTTCTTCTCCCCCGATAAACTCTTCCCCTACCGTACCCTCCCCTCGACACTCCAATCGTCGTATTCGATCCCCTACTTCTCCCCTCTCAATGTCGTCTCGTGTCCATTCCCTTCAGTTGAGATATGTTCAACCTCAATGCCATGGTCAATCCGCTGTACGCGGCCCAATTGGCAGCGGCCCAAGCACAGCTCAATCCACTGGGGGGTCTCGCCCAGAGAAGTTGGTCCTACTATTCACTTATTTACCTTTTGCAAAGAGTATGTATGACTAAAATGACATAATAATAATATGGTTGGATTGAGTGATCATCCCTGCCCCGGGGGCTGCATTGCTTGGAGTCCGTCCGGGAATGCTGGTTCCTCCTGGTATGGGAGTGGAGGGAGTAGCCACAGAGTCGCCTTCCCCTTCGGGGGCCAATTGGACAGAACACAGACACGAGGATGGACGCACTTTCTACTACAATAGAGTAAGATTACCTTACTCTTATCACTATTTCTTCCTACTAACTAAAGTACTCTTCCTACAAAACGTTGCACACGAAGTATTGTGGTCAAAACTAATTTTTATGTTGGATTTTACATGGCAGATAGTGATGAGTGTTTGATTGAAGGTAACACGGCAGAGTGTATGGACGAAGCCTGATGAACTGAAGACGCCAGCTGAGGTGCCAATTGTCGTCTTTCCGTTGTTACTCTTTGGAAGTAACTTCAAAGTAATACAAACACGCTTTTCTCTCGTTCGAATCGTCTAAATTCATGTAAAATTAAATTTATCATTGTTGTTACTTACGTATGCCTTGCAGCGAGCAGCGGCAGCCGTTGTCTCCACGTCGACGTCTTCCTCAACGACAACGACGACTACTGTACAGCATGGACCGTGGAAGCAGTACACGACTCCCGAAGGGAAGAAGTACTACTATAATACGGAGACCAAGGAGACTACTTGGAACACTCCTGAAGGATTCAATGAAGGTGAGCACGCTGCTTTTTGCATAGTGAGGGCACATTGTTTTTAGTGAATCATTTCATACAGACAGTGAAAAGAGCTAAATAAAGACACTTATGATAAGAGCAAGCACATGAGCATTTGAACTATGAGTGAAGGGAATATTTGAAGATGGAGCGAAGGAGACGAAGGAAGGGAAGGAGGAGAAGGAGGGCCAGTCGGAGATGGAAAAGGCCATGGCCGCGACTCTTGCTGCACTCCCCTCCGAGAGCAGCACCAATGTCGGCACTCTCTCGGTCCGTATTTCGTGATAATATTCTGTCCACTTTCGTTGCATCATTAAGACTTCTTATTTAAAGGAGGAGGTTAAGGGCAAAGCAATGAAGAATTGCAAAGTGTATGAAGTAACGCCATTTCTCTCGTTGTAGATAGGAACCATCTCCGACGTCCCTATGATCGATCCCGAAGTCGAATTGAAAAAGCGACAAGCAGATCGATTTACTGAACTGTTGAGAGATAAGGTGAGAAGGGTACGGTAGGGAGGAAAGACTGTATGGGTTGCAGTACAAGGAGGGAAAGATCACGTCGACTTGCAATTGGGACAAGGCTGTGCCCTTCATTCAGTCTGATCCGAGGTACTCATTGTTACTTGTCTCGTACTGATTGCATCCCTCACAGATTCCGTATCCTCACCAAAGTATCGGAGAAGAAGCAGTTATTCAATGCGTGGAAGGTGCAGAAGCAGAAGGAAGAGAGGGTAAGTGGAGGAATAAGAGGGAGAGAGATCGTTTATCTATCGGAGTAACAACTAAACATCAACAAATAACAAGAGTGGTCGTTCACTGTGGACTACTCGTCTGTGGTGTCTCTTCACTCTTCTTCTTGCTCTGTCTCCGTCCCCCCAAGGCAACTCCCAACTCTTCCAATCTCTCCTCTGTTCGCGTGAATAACTCCGACTCCGCAGTGCCCTCCGGCGCCTCCTTCAATTATTTAATATATTGTTTGCACCAACACTTCTCAAGTAGATTGAGTAGCTGACCTTCTTGACAGCATTGTACTCGTTGATGAACTTCTGACAGATGCTGTCGTCTCCCCTCTCGACGTTGATGTACCCGACACTCCGGTGCTTCTTGTAGAATTGTCTGCAATTAATCATTGTACACTAGAGTTCTGCATGAGAGTTCTTTTGATAACTATATTTCACACATCATTCATAAGCGCGACGCGTCTCGCCACCCAAAGCAACGAAAGCTATTCACCAAAAGAACTCGCATACACATCTCTATTGTACACCCATGCTTAGACACAATATAACTCTAAAGCTTACGCTCTAACTGCGTCTTCTTCATAGAATATCTTCCTGACGGGTTCTCCATTCTTCGGAAGGACAACATTCCAATCGGGAGCAGTCAGGGGAGGATGCGACACGTATACATCGTACCTGGAGGGATAATCGTAGACCGCGGACTAGAGCATAGTCTTGTCTGTACAATATGCTCTCCCAAATGCTCACCACAGGGGCCGATCAGCCCACGGAACTTGTCCTCCCCGAATGAGACCCGTGACACGAAAGAAGATGTTCCCCGCACGTTCAGCACGAGTAACATAGGAAGACATGGGGAGGAGGGGAAGCAGGGCGACCGCCCACTTACTTGCAAACTGAAATTAGCCATAAAACCATCAAATTCACGAAACTAAGCAAAAATTAAGGTAAAACGGCTGTCGAAGAAAATTTGGCAAACTTCCAAAATTTATACTACCGTAATTTTCGTGTTGGTTCGGCGTGTCAAATTTATGATTTTTATGGAATGGAAAATATTACATTATTTTTCTTTTTCTCTTTTAAGAAAGGGAAAATATTACATTATTTTCTTTTTTCTCTTTTAAGATTTTGTTTCATTTTATTTTAAGGATGAGAAGCGGTTGGCAATCAAGAAGGCAAAGGAGGAATTGGAAGCATGGCTTACCGTTCATCCAAAGATGAAATCGAATGCCTTCTCCTATCGAAGGGCTGAAGATGTCTTCCGAGATGAGTCTGCTTGGAAGAGTGTGGGAGAGGAGGATCGTAGGGAGATATTTAGGTTGGTGGAGGGAGAATTAAGGAGGAACGGCGGCTGTTCAGGGATACCCATATGAGTGTTCTGAAGAAGGAAGAAGCAGCCAAGCAAGAGACTGCGAAGAGGAATGTACAGGTATGGGATACTGTAGGGGGGAAGGGAAGGGGCCATTGCAGGCGTTGAATGATATCCTCGAGAACATGTCTGAGATCACGGCAAGGACTACCTGGGCACAAGCACAACGTCTCCTTATTGAGAACCCCGATTTCGCAGCTGATGACACTTTGCAAAGTAAGCGAATTGGGTGAGGAGTTGAGAGAGAGGGGATATTGGCAGGCATGGACAAGATGGATGCACTCATCGTATTCGAGAAACACATAAAGAATCTGGAGAAGCAATATGATGAGGAGAAGTTGATGGACGATAGAAGAGTGAAGAGACAAGAGAGGAAGACGAGGGAGGCATTCCAGTTGTTACTCAAGGAACTACACGATAAAGGTACATTTACTGTAGATTACTGTAACGTCGTTACTGTAGGTGACTTGACGTCCGTCTCTCTCTGGTCCACTCTGTACACAACCATTGCCTCCGATCCCCGATTCGACACTATGCTTCATCAGACTGGATCCACTCCTCTTGATCTCTTCAAGTTCTATGTTGAGGAACTCAAGGTATGAATAGGTATGGTAGGGGTACTGTAACTCTCATTATTATAGGAACAGTACGGAAACGATAGGAAGATCATCAAGGAGTTGATTTCGAGTCAAGGAAAGACTGTGACAGTGAATACGACTCTTGATGAACTCATTGAATGGGTTCATTCTGATGAGAAGGGAAAGCAGGTGAGGGATACTGTAGGGACGGAAGGGGGAGTACTGTAATTGAGGTGGATATGGGCAATCTCAAGTTGTGCTACAATTCGTTTATCGAGAAAGCTGAGAGTAAGGAGAAGGAGATTGAGAGGGAAGAGGCGAGGAAAAAGAGAAGATTGGAGTCAGAGTTCAGGAATTTGTTGAGGTGGGGACTATTATTACGGGTTACGGTACGTATTGATGAGTATTCTTTTGTTTAGAACTGTGCAACCTGTGATTGAAGCGGATACTGAATGGACTACTGTGCGGGCGAAGATTGAGAAGGAAGCTTCGTTTAAGGTTAGAGATTGGATGAATAGGAGGGAAGGGAAAGGATGGATTTGAGGCTATTTCGGGTGAAGAAGACAGGGAACGACTGTTCAACGAATTTGCGAAGGGAACTACTGACGAGTGTGTACATCACAAGGAGGGAAAGAAGAAGAAGAAGGAAAAGAAAAAGAAGGAGAAGGTGCGCTAAGATTTATCAGATTGGACATTGCGATATCGGGATAGATGAAACCCTTAGCTATCTGATAAGCATTGGTTTAAGAAGGAATCGGAATCTGAGGGAGAGATCAGAGCGAGTAAAAAGAAGAAGAAGAGACACGAGAGAGATTCGAGTGACGATGAGAGGGAGAAGAAGAAGAAACGGAAGAGAAGCGTGTCCAGGGACAGGAGAAATGCTGTGAGTTGAGCATGGTTATTGGGGGAACGGGCCGTTTTGTTTACGAGAGCGTTGTTCATGGGAGCAGCAAGGTATAATCACAAAATGATAAACATAATTTCAGTCAGACTCAGACTAGTCGTTTCTCGCTTGTTGGACTATCTGCCACTACTTTCGCTTTATCTACCACTTATGCGTATTGTTCACAATTAGATGTCGTCTAACTCATTCCTCTAATATTATTGCTGTTTTCCACATTGTATTGTGTACGTGCATAGTGTCGTGTTTTGCGATGTTAACGAGAAGATAAAGTTATATGTCCGTCCTGCCTCTCATTCTCTGCGTATCGTTCCGTATCGAAAGTATACCGTAAGCGTAATCACTTCCCTACGTATACTGGAAATTCTTGCAGATGTCTAAACAAGGAAAGCCGTTGTTCGATGGAAAGAGGGTAATTTCGGTAATTGGTCTTTGGATTATCTACCCTGTATTTAGATGAGTGGAGAGTTGTTCTCTCTGACTTACGGAGCTCTCGTGGTAGACATGCTGAAGGATTTTGAAGATCCGAAACAAGTAAATCAACAGTTGGACAAGGTGAGCATCTTTGTGATAGGGAAATAGGGGAAATTGATAGTTTAACGTGAATGGTTGAGATTGTGAGAGGCGGGGTGAGATTTTTACTGTGATTGTTAAGATCGGCTTCAACATGGGAACCCGATTGGCCGATGATTTCTTGTCGAGGAATGCCAATGTTCCACGATGCACTGACTGTAGGCAAATGGCCGAAGTTCTCTCCAAGCAGGTTGGGGAGAGCGGAGGGGAGGGATACTGTAGCTGAGCGGGTAGCGATTGATATACCGTACTTTGGATGACTTGTGATGGAATATGTAAATGTTTATTATGTGCAGTACTGTAGGTTATTTGCAGGTGATCCCCACGTACCTCGGAGTGACTGCTTCGTCGTCCAATTTCTCTTCGGGAGACAAGGAATTTTCGCTTATTCTCGAGAGTAATCCACTGATGGAATTGGTTGAGGTGACTGACTCCCTCAAAGATTTCCCCCTGATTCCCGATTACGGTATCCTCGCAGGTCCCCCAATCTCTGTCGACCCTCAACTATTCTCAGTTGATCGCTGGTGCGTTGAGAGGAGGACTTGAGGCTGTTCATATCAAGGTAGATTCCATATATGGATAGAATCCATCTGAGTGATCCATATAAATGCATTGTGTCAGGTATTTGCTTCGGTGATTGAGAACCCTTCGAACACGGAGATTCGCATTCGCTTCGACCAACTACTCAAGGATAACATCCCCGCGGGAGAGGATGACTGAGTCTTTGTTCCTTCCCCCTTTTATATCAGCATCATCCCATCCTCTTACTATTTAAGTTATTACAAGCATCTTATAGTTTGCCACTTTTACTCTCTATGGGTCTTTGAGCGGAAAACCTTTGCAAAACTACATTCGATAGCCTTTATCTACACAGTTCTGAACAATATGAACAGATACAAAGATTATTATAATTGCACTTTCGAACTCGATTCATAGATATGCAATGAATATAATAAATACTATTCTAATTAACTCGATGTGAAAGGGAGGAATGCACGTGTTTGTGAGAGAGGGAGGGAAGGAAGGATGGATAGCATGGTGGGACAACTTATCGTTTGTTGATATACGGCATGAAGAAAGGATAAGGAGGGGGACGGGGAAGAACAGGAGAAGAGGTCATGAGGAGGAGAAACTCGAGGTCGTCGTTGGTCAGGGGACGGGGCATCATCCAGGGAAGGGTGAACACCGAGGGGTACGGTACTGCCGGCATCTTGCCGTACATCAACTACAATCGTCTCGAGACCCACTCACTCTCGAATACTCACCTCACTGGCGGGTCGGATGATTGGTCTTCCATTGTAGGCATAGTTGAGTCGAGAGGGAAGTACCTCTCTCATGTATACGGTAGGGAGACGGTCCACTTGGGGTAGAACGTACTCCGACACAACAGCTTAAGGAGAGGGAGAATGGGATGAAGTCACTATTTGGAATGGGTTATGCAATACTCACCTTTGGCAGATTGGAGCAGGATATACGTGAGTAGCGTGCTTCTCATTTTGAGTAGATTGGAACTGGAGAGGAGGGGAGGGATAGAGAGTAAAGGGGAGGGAGAGGGGATAGAGAGAGAGGTAGAGGGGAGTGAGGGATAGAGAGGGGAGGGATCGGGAGAGAGGGAGAGAATGAAAGCGAATGGAGCGGATTCGGGCAGTATTCCCGTGTAGCCAGTCTCTCTCTATACAGCGATACCTGCCAATGGCATCATCATCATCATCTCCATTGTATACGAGAGCCCCCCTCTAACGAGGCTACTCTCCGCTCTCAGTATCCCTTCGAATGTGTGCAATCTCTCAAGTTTGTAGACCGATCTCTCGATCACTCCCAACTGGTTGCACTGATCAAGCGACAGTCTTCTGTAGATAAGATAGTCGAGTGGGATGGGAACTGAACCAGTAGAGGACTATAAAAAGTGTAGAATACTTCTTGAATGCACTACGTATCCCCATCTGCATGGGATCATCCCTTGCCTTCACTTAATCCCTTCTCTGACCCGTTCCCGCTCACACAAGAATGATTCGGATGGTGTACCTCTTCGTCCCCACAAAAGTTCCTATCGTTTACGGGTGAGAGACATCTGTTTTCTTCCTGGCGTTCACGCAATATATTATATGTTACATGTAAGGCACTTATCCGGCTCTAGCTGCCCCAGATGATCACAACTTTATTAGTTCTCTCGAAACGACAATACTTGGAATACATAATAAAGGGACATAAAACAAACTCGAGTGTACTTTGTACGAAATGAGAAGAGAGATAGGAAATAGACTGAAAGCTGAGAAGTTCCCGTTGTGGATGACTGAATAAGAGAAAGTGAAGAGGAGAGGATGACTCCCTTGGAGGGATACGGTACTCGTGAAGCATACAGTAGATCAAGGCATATTGATGGATCCGAACGAGTAGATGTACGTACGGTCTACTGTAGACGACGTACGGCGGACCTCATCTGAATTATTACTTCAGATAAGCTCTTGGGTTGGGCAGGGTTGGATAAGATAGGATTTCCAGTGTCATGGGTCATGCATTGTTCATTCTTTATATTGTTCACCTATGAACCTAGTATTGTTTATTCACCTATGAAACCTCCCTAAACCCATAATTTATCTATAATTACACACTTTTGAATAGGTGGTAAAACGTGTTTAGCGTCCCGCTTATCGTTCACTCATGATACAAACCCTTGCTATTTAAAGGGGGGACACTCCTCTCTTATCAAGGCCATAGTACACCTCATCCAAAGAACACCCCCAACCCGCTCATATAGCTCATTCCTCTTATCACAGTCTTCCATACAAAGAACGGCCGTTGGACACTCGGGTAGGTCAGGGCAACTTACAGTGTTTCTTGACGGGAACTACGGTAGGAGCTGTCTTGGCAGAGGAGAAGGAACCCAGCAGGAAGGACTTGGCACTCTGCCAGATGGAACGAGACTCTTCGTGATGCGACATTCTTTCTGAAAATGAATGAATAGAGCACGAAGGCCGCTCGAAGAAAACACTCTAATCCTTAGACCCAAGGAGTCTCGTCAGAACCTATTGCTTCCGGCTATTTGAAGAGTAGAAAGGAAGGGGAGGCTCAAGTGGAAGGAATAAGGAACAGCAGAAGACGAAGAAGAATAAGGCGAATGACGAAGAGAGGGAATAGATTGAGGAGAGGGAACAGAGAAAAGAGGGAGAGGGAGAAGGGACGCGAATGGCAAGAGAGAGCAATTGGAGAGTGAGAGAGGTCAGACAAATAGAGAGGACTGTCTGGACTGATGGGGACAGCCAAGGGGCACAGAGACAATGGAAGGAGGGGGAGGGGGGAGAGAAAGAGGAAGGAAGGGAGAGAGAAGAGAGAAGAAGACTGACAATGAGCACATGTGTTCTGTCGAAAAGAAGAAAATACAGCATTTCAATCGGAAGAAGAAGACAACAATCAGAAAGGGCTCTGTTGTCCAGGTCGCCACTTATCCACACTCATTATGACTGTTTTATCTGTTTATATAGGGAGCGACGAGTGATAGGATGTGTGTTGTTGTCAAGTTAAGGAGGAAGAGCGAAGAACAAAGTGCAATGATATCATCATCATACACTACTCACCCTTTCGTTTCTCGGTTATCTCGATCATCCTTTCAGGTAGAATAATAGGCGATATCGGCAATGAGGTATACTGATCAATGGGAAAGAGTATGTGTGAGGGATGAGAAGAGGAGGGAAGTGGAGAGAAGAATACACGATCTCGTGAAAACCTCTCAACCTTCGTGACGTAGAGAGAGAAGGAGAAGCAGGCGTGTAGTGCAGGAGGGGACTCGTAGATGATGGGAGGGCGGGAGGGGCAGCCCTCACTTACCCACCAGCTACGAGTCTTATTCCACCTTCTTCGTTCTACTATGAACAGCACGTTTACTCATGGAATAAGTAAAGCCCAACTGTTACAGCATAAGACGGTGTAGTGCAAATAGGAGAAACGTACATGCACGAAGCACAATTCTAAAGAAAGACACCGACTCAATTGTAAGGAAGAGTTTCCGAAGCACACAGATTCATGTGAAACGTTCCCATGTTCGGAGGAAAACATCCACAATAAGCAGAACCATTGAAACAGAGGAATGTTGCCGGTATTTCCCTATTGCTTGAGTCCTTCTCCCTTTCTGCATCCCGATTACAGGATCATATGATTGCAAGTGTTTTGAAACAAACTCGTCCTTCATCCTAGAAGACCCTTGAATTTACTTTTTGTTTTTGAAGATAAAATAATGCAAGAACATACATTAATCACATTGCTTAAGATCCGTGCCTCTTCATATATAGACAACCTTCTGCTATAGAAGCTGGTCCAACAATATCGGTTCAGTTTGCGATGAGATGACCACTGTTCATAAAAGTTACAAACAATAACTTATGGAAAATAATAGTGTTTATCAGGTTAAAATACCTTAATCCAAATGGGTATGTCATTTGTCAAAGCTTTATCATTGCATGATCAAGTGTTGAACAACGAGAATTGGACACGAGAAGTAACTGGGAGGTGCAGTGGATACACGATGACCATGGAGCAACAACATGTAACGAAAAAAGAAGAATAATGCTCACCAGTAAGTGTGCTTGGAACCCGCTTACTGAATGTGAACATAACATTCCTGTCCGTAAATAAGACCAAGAAATTTGAAAAGGATAAGCCAAAAGATGATTATGAATTGGAAAAAGGAAACCTGATGGGGAAAGTGTAGTATTTGAGAAAGAGAAATTACAGGAAAACAATTATTCTCTAAGCAAATCTACATTCCTTGACCACAAAGGCTTGAGAACGAAGCAGTGAAGAATAGCGAGAAAAATGTAGCGATGCGTTAGAGTTAACAAAGCTAGATGTAACAGGAATGAATAAGATACACTTACTTAGCATTAGCTTAACAATACAACCGAACGTCAATAGCCATCATGGCCCTCGGCCATCACACACTCACACTTTCCTTCTCCGTGTACCACTCTATAGAAATGATCGTTCATTTCCTTCTGCTGCGACGTCATATTCTTCTTCTGGAAGACGCACACCTCAACATACCCTTCCTTAGCGATTACTCCAGCAATAGACATACCGTCACGTAGACAACGTCGGTCTTCTCTAGGGAGTCCATGGCGATCTTCAGCTTAAGGCGGGCTTCTGGTTTGTCGCAAAACTTCTTCGGAATAATGTACATGAAGGCGGATTGATGCGGCGTGGGCATGGTACATTCCACTGGCTCGAGATCCTGCCAAATAATTAAAATGGACCTAGAAGCACAAAAGAGTGTCATATGAAATTTCATATGAAACTTTTTCTATTTTTTATTATCGTCTCAGAAACATAAATCAAAAGTATAGGCATCTCTTGTTTTTGAAAAACTTTCGCTTCCCACACCCTTTAAAGGGACATGGAAGCGAAAAATGAAACTTCGCCATTCGCATTCATTATTGTAGAGGACCAAAAAACACCATTATACCATATGTCAAAAACCTACCGTAACCCCCGTACTGGGAACGCGTTCCGGAAACCGGGTTTAGGTGTGCCTTGGAATTTTCTGATATATCAGGACTACGGTAGATCACCAAAATATTTTCAGTTTGCGATAAGCGGCAATTTTCCAAAACTTCTCCGTTTATTTTTCGTTATTTCATGCATTACGATGGACTAATCTTATTAAAATTGCTATGCATGACTTACTTATTACCGTGATTTGCCTTTTTCGTGATTTGCTCTGTGCGTTGCTTATTTTCGAAAGCCACCGTTCATTACTCTCACTTATTCTGGCACCGAAAGCCCACAAAACTGCAGCTTCTGGCTCTTTAGCAGCCTGCCCAGACGACGTTGCTTGAGAACTGCCTTGAACTACCTTAGTTTTTACTAGTTATGATCTCCGCTAACTGCTGAAATGCACAGCGCTGTCTTTATATTTTGAAGAGCTGAGAATCTTCGGGTAGAAGCCAGCTAGGGTTGAAGTGATTTCACGGTATAGGCTATGAGAATTCTGAATAGGCCAGGTCTGGGCGGGCTGCGATGCTTTGCATATAAACACGAATCATTACAGATTTTGAAATATTGAAATCTTCTCGGCTGCCTAATCATCAAGCTGAATGGAGGACTGTTGACGCCCGGAAAATGGCCTGGGAAACGGCCATTACTGACTTACCCACATTTTCTAATCTTTTTACCATACCCATCTCTTCTCATTTGTACTAACCTTTCCTGCATTTACACCATTCCTTAATACGTTTACAATCTTACTCCCGCTTCAGTACAGATATAACTCTCCCATCTCAACAACCAGCTCAAGACAACCCTGTGAACTCGAAAGGCATCGTCGGGCCCTCTGCAACCCCCGATACGTATATTTCTCATATCGTACGCTCTCTTAACTGCATTTCAGTTTCATCCTCAAATGCAGTATTCAAGGATACATTATGTACCGTTTATCGATAAAACATGATACGCATCGATGCAAGGATTGATGCACAAATTGTGTACAAGTGAGTGTGAAAGTAACTACAGTACTCCAATACTCTGCTAGAAGATCCACCGAAGGTCACCAGAAGATTCGTTCTGCAACGTTGTCGTGTCCGACCCGGTATATGGCAGGTGACTGAAAAGGAACGAAAATTAAAGAATCAACGTGATACACGGGCTAATAGTTCAATCAGTGGAAAAATACAGTATGTGCAAGATTACCCTTCTTCTCCCGAACTAAATGCTCTTCCCGAACAGTCCCCTATTATATGATTCACCTAATATCAATCATCGAGCCTATGCCTCACCATACCACAGTAAATTAATAGGCTACAGTATCCTCTCGTACCCTTAGCCCGCTGCACGGAGCCATCCAGCCGCGTGCGTTCTCTGCAAGTACAAAATCACTGCTGTGCATTCACTAAATTCTATGTATTAACCGTAATCGCGTGGTGTCTTGTAATGCAAACAGGCTAAACATTTCGACCAAAATTACGGGTTAAAACCAAGCCTTTCAATCACATTGGATAACGAGAGGCATGGAGGAATGAACAGTGGGAGGCGATAAATAGTAATCTCAATTCACTTTTTGAGCACCGCAGTCGACAGTCCTGCCTTGTACTTCTCGAAGCAGCATTGCCATTCGTTTAGATCCTTGTTTCACTGCCAGTCCTCGAGTTAATCTGAACAAGACTATATATTTACGGCAGCAGCACATTCTGCAAAATTTCCAGTATAATTCCACACCAAGCTTACTAAGAAACGTACGCTCACATTATCCCTTTCAATAATTTAGAAAAATAATATTTAATAATTTTTCAAAGCCCCGATAAAGGACTTGCCGGTCACTGTGTTATCTGCGTCCGCTTGATGCCGGCTGTCCACCTCAGGTTGTATATGAAGCTGACGACATCAGATCAGGCGGGAGGTCAGAAGACAGTCCGCAACTTCACTTCCGAGTCGCAAACGACACTTGTGCATGCTATACAGTATTAGAAAAATGAAAACACCATAATAAAACAGCTTTCAACCTTAGAAACAAAACATATCGAACGCTTGCCGACGAAAACTACAAAATAGCCGGAGCGGTGTCCGGGGAAAATCAAAATTCTGCTCTTTACCTTACGGGGGGCTCCGCCAAGGCACACCTTTCCCCGGTTACGGATACCGTAACCCGAATCATTGAAGGGGGTTATTGGAGAAATTTTTATGGATTTTTATGCCTCCCATTGTATTCGCAAGGGCAAATTAGGTATATTCAAGTATTTTGACGGGAATCTGTTTTATTGAATTTTCCGTTTCCTGCTCCCTTTAAGTGAAATATAATTTTGAGACATCACTTGAAAATTACTGCAATCAGATTCTTTTCATTGCATTTCGTGACGCATTCTCTCAATAATAAAAGTAATTAACCTCAAATGGCGTAGTCGAACTCATTCTGCAGCTGGGTATCATCTCGAGAGGATGTCCCATTTCCCCTCCGATGAACACGCGTCGACTTCGCATGAGTCTGCTCGGGCTCTTCAACAAAATTATGTAGCACAATGTCAGGATTAGCGGTAAAAGAGATTAGCGGTAAAAGAGCAGAACTTACCTCATGTTGACCTTCCTCGACTCTAGCTACTCCAATGCACAAGATTATTACGCTGCATGGACGACGCTCTTCGCACTTCTTCTAAATACAGGTTATATGAAACACTATCTATATCTGAAAAATCTGAAAAATGTTTTCTTATTTGCCTGAAAACAAGCTTCCTGGGGTGAAATTACACGCTGAACAGGATGGTTTTGGTCCCAGGCCTCGAAAAATTTTTTCTGACGAGCTATGATTAAATATATGCGTTTTCATATTAAATTAATTCTCTCGGTCAATTCTTCATTAAGTCAGATGCGGTTAAAACCATTCGATATAGAATTAAATTCTCTACAAAATACCGTTTAGAAGTTGTGCAAAATATTATCCGAAGACAGATTGATACCTCGCAGAAAAAATGAGAAATAGGGCCATAGAGAGGTCGCGGGCATTAGGTGCAGTTCAGGTAAATTGGAATAACTCAATTTCTAGAGAAGATAAAAAACATTCTGTAAAATAGGATCGATAGGAAATTAAATTCTCTACAAGCTGGCATAACAACTGTTCAAATATTGCGAATCCTGCGTTAAGAAAAACGTGATAGAATAGACCAAAAGCGTCTACAGTAGTGGAAATGGTCTTTCTAGCACTAAAATTGTTTAACCAGTTGTTTTCTTACCGAAATCATTGTCCTGAATTATTTTATTGACTTAATCGATGTAAAATGATCTCAAGAATCCGATTCCGATGAGATAATGCTTGGCCAGAAACATCTTGATGATGAAATGCTCGAAAATTATGATTTTTCAATTTTCTCATTTTTCTCTGAGAGGTATCAATCTGTCTTCGGATAATATTTTGCACAACTTCTAAACAGTATTTTGTAGAGAATTTAATTCTCTATCGAATGGTTTTAACCGTATCTGATTTAATGAAAACTTGACCGAGATAATTAATTTACAAGGAGATGGTCTGAGCTCGCGGAAACGGATCCAAACGAAACATGTACCATTCGAAAGAGCATGAAAAACTAAGTAGTTTTCAGTTGTTTATTTTTGCAACGCTCAATTTTGAGGGGTGAAAATGAACACTTCTTTTCAGGTGGGTCTCCACCATTGCGGGCTTCTCCCCCTTCAGACGCCCGGAGGAGCCATCTGTCAGCAGCGGGTAAGGTGGGGACTGGGGTGCGGAAGGTATGGGGTTCAACCACCCGCTGGTGAAAATGTTTTTGCTCTTCCCCCACAAGTNTTTATTTTTGCAACGCTCAATTTTGAGGGGTGAAAATGAACACTTCTTTTCAGGTGGGTCTCCACCATTGCGGGCTTCTCCCCCTTCAGACGCCCGGAGGAGCCATCTGTCAGCAGCGGGTAAGGTGGGGACTGGGGTGCGGAAGGTATGGGGTTCAACCACCCGCTGGTGAAAATGTTTTTGCTCTTCCCCCACAAGTCCGGGACTTGTCATTTTTTTCGAAAATTTTGAAATTTTCTCGATTTCCATAAACTTATACAGTACTATGAAAACAAGTTAGCTACCAATACAATTATCTATTTTGGCCAGTAATACACGAGGCAATGTCATTAACTAGCGTATAAATGCACTACATATTCTCGAGAGTCTATACGCTATTCTCGAGAAAATTTGGAAATTTCAAAATTTTCGAAAAAAATGACAAGTCCCGGACTTGTGGGGGAAGAGCAAAAACATTTTCACCAGCGGGTGGTTGAACCCCATACCTTCCGCACCCCAGTCCCCACCTTACCCGCTGCTGACAGATGGCTCCTCCGGGCGTCTGAAGGGGGAGAAGCCCGCAATGGTGGAGACCCACCTGAAAAGAAGTGTTCATTTTCACCCCTCAAAATTGAGCGTTGCAAAAATAAA
>LS901484.1:702226-728994 GCA_900490955.1 Micoletzkya japonica | reverse complement strand
GGGGGGGGGGGGGCGAGAGAGCGGTCGTAGATCACAGCGCGCGCCGGCTGACCGCGATGCTAACGCAACGCGTGAGCGGGGGAGTGCACCGGGTCACACTTGTGATACGTATGAGTACGGTAGATAGGAGATTCGTTGGGATTAGCATCGATCCGGATTATTACAGTACCCGATGCATATGCTACGGTACCATACCGTACCCCTTACCTCATTATCCTCCTCTTCTCCCTGCAACTCCATTCGCTCATCAATCGGTACCTCTTCCATAGCCTTCTCATACCTCAACCCCATCCTTTCCATCCAACCCTTCCATCATTCTTCCCCCCCCTTCCCCTTCCCAACTCACTCCTCCAGTAGATGCATAATTCCCAGCATTCTCATCTGAGTCCATCTCAGTTTCAGTATCTTCGTGCGTCCATTCCCTTTAGCCCGAACTTCCACCTGAATATACCATACAGTAAGAGCAATCAGTTCACGATGATCGGTAAATTTGTGCTGATATACAGCAGTCATAGGAAAAAAACTTACTAGGTAAGCGATAATCCTTCTAATAATTTCCATTCCAACAATACGACGAAATTCGAACCTCTGAAAAGTTGCATTCTAACATG
This sequence comes from Micoletzkya japonica, assembly GCA_900490955.1. Taxonomy (NCBI): domain Eukaryota; kingdom Metazoa; phylum Nematoda; class Chromadorea; order Rhabditida; family Diplogasteridae; genus Micoletzkya; species Micoletzkya japonica. The sequence continues at coordinate 728,383 of LS901484.1, read as the reverse complement.
CACAAGAACCCAATCGCCGTATATCACATCTCTCATTTCTTGTCGGGTCGGGCTTTTCTAATCATTTCTAATCGGGCAGACTGTCCAAAAATAGATTACAACTTTTCGATAAGCTAATATTGGGTTTCCCAAAACTGAGTCTCTAGCTCCGGCCCGCTCTTACAGTAATCCCCTCCCCCCGTCTTACCCGTTGCACTCGTTGTCTGTACTCGTCGAGTCCATCCCTCCACCTCTTCTCCTCCTTCACTCCATTCTCATTCGATTCGTAGACACTTCCCTCATCCCTCGCCTTCGCTGCCTCTTCCTTCCCCTTCCTCCCTTCCTTATCCATTCCACTCTTCTTCTTTCTTTCCTCTCCTGCGGCTTCCACCGCCCTAAACCAAATGATTGTCAAGGTGAAAAAACGGATAAATTGTGACGTGAGTATAATTGCTTGATGAACGCATCTTAGGAAATTATATCACTGAAAAGACGCTATGGAAACGCGTCATTCAAAAACACTAAACATTTTCGCCGCGTGTTGAGCAATACTAGAGAAAAGCCATGCGGTCATTTGTCTAAAATACACCTATTCCACAGTCCCGTTATTGCACGACGTTTTACCAGTCCGCGTTCCGAAATTCCGAATGTCTCTGCGTCTCTCCAATTTCCATGCTCTCTCGTTTTGCATACGAATCTATTCTACGCAGCATAACGTTGTGCTATGGCCCGTTATTATCAAAACTCACCTCCTTTCCTTTTCCTTCTCCTCTCTCACCAGATCCTTTATCCAAGTTTTTCCGTTCATTGCGATACCTGCAACAGACTCTCTTCTTCATCTACCATAATCTCCTCTTCTACATAACAAATACCGTAATCAGGGTATATTAGTGGTTAGCAACACAGTCCGCAAACTGTCTCTTTTCTCGTACAGCATACAACAATATTTATCGTCTTCTCGAGTTCATTTGTATATTCTGTATAAAAGCAATAATAACTTAGAGCAAGCAAGAGTAAAACATATTAGATCCTTGGTCAATTGGCAAATGGTTCTAGTTTCCACGAACATAGGAAACTCGCAAGAGCAAAGGCATGAAACAACGGCAAAATGACTGATTGGAATAGAAAATAACAGACCACTTGGTTCAACGTACGAAGGGACAAAATGGAGACAAGACAGCTGATGGTAAAACACGAGTTTCTGTTGAGCGTGCAAAGAGAGGATTGGCAAGCGGCTAGAGAGGGATATTATGGTGAGAAAGCATGGAAACTACTTGGTAATGATGATATAGGGGAAAAGGGCAAGGAAGAGGGGGACATGAGCATTATGTTGGAGAAGACAAGAGAATGCGAGGAGAAGGGAAGGAAAGGAGGGAAGACCCGTACGATGAGATAGGACTATGTGTAATGAAGGAGAGGGATAGTCTGGTAGATGGAGATAAGTGATAGGGAAAGGGAGAGAAGGCACGAGGAGGAATACTGAAGGGAGAAGGGACGGGAAACAGCACTGCATGGAACATACTTGTAATCGGAAGAGACCACTCACGGTCAACTAGGACAACTATGAATGAAAGAGGTGCAATCCATCCACTATGGAATATTGCACGTAGTACATGATATGCGAGGAAAGACTGTGGGGGGTTGCCAGGAGAGGGAATGGAGGGAGAAGCTGGAGGGAGAGAGGGAAGGAGATTGGCGGGAGAACTCGGGAATGGAGGGAAAGCGAGGGAGGGGGGTGACTCATGAATGGGGGACAGTAGTTGTGGAAGGGGACAGGTCAGGGCTCTGGCTTGAATACCAATCTCGCCAATTCGTCCTTCGCTGCCAGATTCTCTCGATTGGCCTGCGTACAACGAGCGAGGTCCTCCTCCACTAGATCGGGGTCGCATTCACGGGAATGATAGCTGAATCGAGGGAGATATTAGACTCCATGATTGATCGAATAGACTACTACTAGCATAAAGAATGAATACAGTAACCAGTACCGTAACCGAAGAGCGGGCTCGACAGCCCTGAGGGTGTGTACGTTGTCGAGATGGAGGAAGGCCGATCCCACGTCCAGTCTCTTTCCCCCGTTCAGATAACTCCTCACTGACATGTAGTCAGTACCGTACACACAAACAACCGAGAAGTCGAGGGGATCGAAACGACCGTGTTCCTGAAGGGAACACACCGTTAGACTACAGTATCCCATGATATGCATCAAACAACGAGAGCATGAAGAGAGTGTACCTTCTGGACGACAAGTTGTTTCTTCCTCTGCGGGAGTGCCGTGTCCCTCAATCTGGCTAAGGCTGCATCCCTTTGATCCTCCACTGCCTCCCCCTCTGGAATGTCCATTCCCGCGATGGTTGGATGGTACTCGACAAACGGAATCGGCAGGAACACCTCAAATCACTCATCTTACGTCATTTCATCGGTTAATTTCATCATTGACGTATGTGAATTTCATCATAGTCATTTCAAACGTGAATTTCGTCACGTTGTACTCGCCTGCCCCCCCCCCACCCCCATCCCCATCCCCCTTCCCTCACCTGGAACTTCTTAATGGTGTTGATCCTTGCTCGATCGAGGAACTCCTTCTGTATGTCTGCGTGTGGAGAGAGTAAGAGGAACATGGAATGGGGACCGAAGTGGTCGACTGCCTCGGAGAGGGCTTCGGCTGCATGGAGGGACGAAGAGTCATCCACCACGAGGATCGCCGTCTCCAGGGAGGAGCGCTTGCAACTGAACACTAGCCTTCACTAAATGCACAAGGAGAGGTTCTAACAATAAGATCACAATGCAATTAGAATATTTTGCTTCCGATAAGTAAACAATTATTTTTTTTAGATTTCAGCGCGTTTTCGGGAGAATTGAGGTGAAATTTACACTGCAGATAGGCTGCGCGGTTTTGTTGTCAGCGCAATCAATCAGATCATTACAGTAAATTACACATCTTGCGATCTAAGCATCAAACAAACATCCGCTTTAGTACAAACCCCCTCTCGAAAGGTGATGCATAAAGGAGTATTGTACTAGTCTTTATCTTCATATCTCAAGACTAGAGCATAATTGATGGATGACCTACCGTCTCTTGAGTTCCTCCAGATCATTGGATATGAAGGTGGCGGACCTCCTCTCCACCCTTCCACTCACTCCCACTACCACTCGGGTATGACGGGACTCCTCATTCGACGCTGTGCATAGACGGGCTTGGCGGGCGAGGAGACGACGTGCGGGGAGAACCTGAGGGGAGGGGATTGGGGGAGGGGTACGGTAGGGGATATGGTAGGACAAGTAAGCAAACATCAATATCGTATCATCCATGTCTTTAAGATAATAGCCATTTTGTTTTGCCATTAAATTTCACATATCTTAGGTGCGTTTTTAGGCATCATTAGATCCCTCTCCGTGTCAAGGAAAACGGAATATTCAAGATATTCAATAAGAAAAAAAACAATCTGCCAAGGATGAGCATTATGGCATTCCCGATTGATTCGTCAACCTGATGACTAATATTTGATATTACCTCCGCCTCCTCTGCCACAGGCACGACTATTGTTAGATCAGCATCTTCCTTGACATACGGAACCTGAGAAGGAAAGGAATGAATGGAGAATATGTACACTCATATCAATCGCATACTATACTAGACACCAAGGATAGCATCACTATGGTCCACAGCATTTACTGGAAAGGCAAGAGACCAAAAACGAACACTCTGATAAATCGGGTGCTCCAGGTAGTCAGTCCTACCGTACCCTCCTTCCCTTCCATCTCCTCACTCACCTGCTGCATAAGTCTCGTGGAGTCGATGGCCCTCGTGAGGTGCACCCGTCTGTCCATACTCTCCTCAGTATGGGTGTCCCTTCAATGGTAGTCTTCCCTTCCCTTCCCTCCCTCTTCTCACCTATACAACAAGTCTAGTACGTAGTCCATTCCCCTCTGCGAGTCGAATACCCGATACCCCCCTCGAAGCTGCACGAATTCCACACTCAAACTCCGATTGGCACTCTCCTTCTCCACCTACAAAAAGCCTCTGATTGCTTTCCCAGTTGAATCAACGGTCTCGCAAGACCGCCATCAATTCCTTTCCACATCCTGATATCCCCATCACTCCCGCCCCCACCCTGCTTCCAATATCTCACATATTCGCGTGCAGCCGCAATCACTTGATCCACATCAGTCTTATCGTTCCCCTCCAAAGGCCGCACATTTTGATTGGCCTCGTTCTTGAATATCTCCTTTGCTGTGAAGAATTCCATGACGGGAACCTGCAATGGTCACACTCAACTAGAGCTCCCGTTTCACTGATATGTCCAATTGTCTGACCTGATATCTATTGGGTGCTTTAGAGTAGGGATGAACCCCGGGAGGCCAAGAAGGACCCTCAGGGAGGTCTTCAGTCATCGTGTCCACCTCCTCTTCCAACTCCGTGATCTCTTTCTCTACTCTTGCTATCTGCAATAGTCGTCCTTTCCCTCTGATCCCCTCAACCCCCCCCCCCCTTCACTAACCTCAACCTTCACAAAGTGATCGTGTAGAGCCCTCGCATCGGCCTCGGATAAGAGAGGACCGACGGCAAGAGACGAATTGAAGTCGGGGGACTCCGTCCATCTGATTGTTTACATCCTATCATCTCTGTTAAGAGAATATGCACGATGATAAATTGTTATCAAAACTTGAATATTATCCAGACATTTATCTCCAGTCCATCAGAACATACGTGGACACCGACCCCAAGTATGGCTGGTAGGCCCAAATTTCTTCGGAAATTTCCTTTGGTAGGCCTATATTTCCCACAAAATTTCAATTGGTATACTTGATTTTGTACACTGGTAGGCCCGTTTCTCAAAATCTTGCCGGGAAGTTGCCCACGCATGCATGAGAAACCTCACACCATCTCCATCATCTCCCTCTACCCCCCTCCCCCTTCCCTTACCTGTTAACAGCATCATGTGCAGCCTCCCCTCCACTCACATGCCAGAATGCATAAGATCGTCCCTTCAATCACTCCCTTGCCTGAGTATCATCCCCCTCCCTACAGTACCCTTTAGCCACTCCCTTGCCTGAGTATCATCCTCCTCCCTACAGTACCTGATGTTCCCCTTTACACGTCAGATTCGTCGCTGCGTATATGCACATCTCCATTGCCAACTGCTCACTCTGGGCGAGGATTGCATTGCACGAATGGCGTTGTCTGAAGAGGGAAAAGGAGGAAAAGGAGGAGCGATTGGTAGGGGAATGGGGGGACAAAGGTGGGAAGGAGTACGAATGGAGTACTGACTGTACGAGCATCTGCATGGCAGGATTCGACAGCAGAACCCCCCCATCCAGATCACATCTTCCCGTCGAGTCGGGAGATCCCATTGCAACCTTCTCGTGCCACGACATCTCAAGATCCCCTTCAGTCTTACTTCTCACCCCTATGTTCTATTCATCCCCACTCAAACCTTCGTAATGAGTCGTTGCAGCTCGAAAGGGTTGACATAGGTCGACTCCTTGACGAATAGAAACCAGTCGTAGTTCTCTTGGAGAGTCTGAAACATTCCGATACCATCCATTCCATTACACCGTACAAGTACTGCACGACAATTGTATGTAGGACATGCACACGTTATCACTACGATCTCTTTCCCTTCTTCACAACGACTACACGTAGACACCACAATATTACATTGCCCTCGGGAATACCTCGTTCGCTCTCTTTAAATCTCATATATTCCATACGAATCCTGTAAACAGCCCCGCTAAGCCTCGACCATAGTTCCATCAAATTAGCATAGAATAGACTAGACGCTACGTATTGGGATGAAAGAGAGAAACGAACGTGGTTGAAGATGGCATTGAGAATGTGTGTGTGTGCATGGAGTCCATTGGCACGGAATGGAATGAGAGAAGGCATCGAGGAAAGTTCGAGATCCAGACGGGCAGTGTCAGCGAGGGCGATTAGACGGGATACTGAATAGGCAATTTCGGGGGGACAAAGACTGATTGCTTCCCTTCTCTACTTTCTCCCCATTTCCTCCATCAACCATCACACGAGCTTTTTGCGGGTTTATACATAACGTCGCATCAAGATATCAGCTAGAGGGAGTACCGTGCTTAGCGAGAGTAGTATTGAGCGCGACCGCGAGTCCGCCAGTTTCGGCCCACACCAAGACCAAGAGCTTGTCACGGATTCCCAATTCCGTAGCCGCGAATCGCGCACGAACCACTTGAGGAGACTGCTGCAGGGACTCCTTCATACACCTCTCATACGGCTTCATTCAGCCCAGACAAACGATAATCTCCGTAGTATCGACTCACAGGTTTGGCATCGGGTTGCGGTGTCTGTGCGGGTTTGTCCTGGTTGACTATCCAGTCGGCGGAGTCATCAATGGGTTCGACGACTCGTGCCTGGGGGCACACTGTCGGTTCTTCTTCTTCGGGTGGAAAGGACATCGAAGCCAGCAGCACGCCCAATGCCACTCCTGCAAATATTCTTATTTCCTCTTTATAGTTTTACTGATCCCAAATTTGTTCGAAAAGATCATAATGTACTTCAGATCTTATAAATGATTTTTACAATAAGTATTGAGGTAAACTAGACTGTAGTCTCGCTTACCCCCCAGGAGCGGCAGAGCGGTGCGTGCTCCCCACATGTTCTTCCTCTCTCCCGTCTCCGTTGGATCTTCTCTACGAGAGACACCGAGAGTCCCCCGTCCTTCTCTGATATCTCAACTTACTCATTCACAAGATATGCATGGAATGCACGACTCAGCCAATAAACGCATCGTAAACTCTTTTACAGGGGAAGACAATAACAAGCAAAATACGGCGAGGAGCGACATCTTGAGGAAAGCGAGACATGTGCAAGTGGGTCATGAGGCAATGAGGGATGGGGGAATGGGAGGGAAAGAGGAAGAGGAACGGAAGTATGCGAATCGTTCCCCACATAGACAGACATCTGAACTAACTGACGGATACAAGTACGTCACGTTAGTAGCTGCCATTGCTCCTATCGCCCCCTTCCTCTTTCTCCACCGAACAGCCTCGTAAAGGGAAGCGACGACTTTGTAAGGAACATTGAGTATGCGATAAGAAAATGGAATGACTAGATGAAGAGGACAAGACGAGAAGCGAAAGATACGCGCTGTCTCCCAGAGGGGAGAGGACTAGTGTCCTTAAGCAAGCCAAGCGCATACTTCCCACTCCTGCTCTCACATACCTCAGGAACAGGTTCACCGCATCTTAACTATCTACCGCCAATTTTATTAACTTGTCATCCAGAAACATATTGGACATGAACAGTTCCAAGCGCGGAGAACCGGAAGCATAGGCATACACACAAGAGCAAACACATTCATGTCGTTTAGCTGTGCTTTCGCCGAGATGGAACAAAGAATAGCAGCTCCCTATTACAAACCATACTCGTCACAGCATAATGCCACTGTTTAACAACACGTTCACTCTCTGTTAATGCGCACGCAACTGATTAAACTTCATTAACTTTGTTGCCTTTTGGCTTTCAGCGAATTTGGCCGAAAATGAGGTTGGTAAAATGTTGTTCGACGAATATAGTGATGTGATTATCCGGTTGAACCCAACTACGAAACGACAAACATAAGCAGAGAGCGCAGACCAAGGCGAAGCAACTTGAAAAAGAACCCTATAAAAACAGAAGCCGTCAATGCTAAGCATCTCTCACAACGAAATTCATGTTACGGTAAGAAATTAAATATGGCAACTTGCCAGATTTGCATTCCTGGAGCGACGTCGAGGGTGATTCATGTTTTCTCGTTGTTTTCTCTTTATTTTCGCCGTTCGTAATAAGTTGAGAATGTTCATGTCGTTCAGGTCTTAGAGACGATGAACAAGACAGGCCCCGTCCAACACTGGAATCTTGGTATTGGACCAATCAACTGTCATGCTTGGAACAAGGACCGATCACGTTAGTCCTTATACATTCTGCACTTGAGTTGATAGGTAATGGGAAAAAATTCTCAAATATTGGGAATACCTAAGCAATAACAACATTCCGTACCCTTCGTTTTATCTGTCTGAGTGCTTCCTTCTAGTTAGCACTATATTAAGTGTGTTAAAGCAATCATGGATAAGCCTTCTTTACAATGTGGTATCAAATATTATCATTTTAGAAGTAGCAGTATGTGCATCATCTCCCGAAGTGCACATTCTCGAGTGGCGAAACGGAGAATGGTCCTCTGTTCATGTACTAGCCGAACACGATCTTCCTGTTACCGGTTAGTAGTGGTAGATTAGTAGTTGAAGTACCTACTGATTGCTGCGTGAATGACTATGTATATTATAATGTTTAGGAATTGACTGGGCTCCGGAATCGAACAAGATCGTGACTTGTTCTCAAGACAAGAATGCGTTCGTGTGGACATTCGACAAGGGAAACTGGAAGCCCGAGCTTGTTGTGGTATGGTTACTACAATTCAGTAATGAGGAAACCTTTTATTTGGTCTCTCACGTCTGCCCAAACGGCCTTTAAGCTGCGAGTGAACCGTGCGGCAACGTGCGTTCGTTGGTCTCCTCAAGAGAATAAGTTTGCTGTCGGAAGTGGAGACAAACTCGTCGCCATTTGCTATTACGAACGGGAGAATGACTGGTATGGAGCTGTGCTATCTTTACGCTTTGCAAGCTCGCCTTCACGTTAACTACGAGACCGTTCATTTTAAACGGCCGACGTGTTAATCGAAGTATTCGCTTTTGATAAACGAGTACCGTAGTAGTCCTGTTGAAATGCGTCTTCCCTTTGTTCACTTATCGTATGCAGGTGGGTGTCGAAGCATATCAAGAAGACCATTCGATCTACCGTAACCTGCCTCGATTGGCATCCCAACAACGTGCTCCTCGCGGTGGGAGCCTGTGACTTCAAGGCGCGTGTCTTCTCAGCCTATATCAAAGAGGTTGGTATTTCGTAGGGTTTGAGAACCAAACCTTTTAATTGCATTATCAGACCGAGAGAGTGAGGAGGAGCATGTAAAAATGAAGAGAATCAGGCGATAAATGCGCTAATCGCGCTTGGTTTTCAAACCCTAATATTTGGACAGTATTGACCTGACAGACTGAAGGATGTACTCATCTTCAGGTAGACGACAAGGTTGAACCGTGTCCTTGGGGCAACAAGTTCCCCTTTGCACAGATGATGGCTGAATACTCGGTTCGCGGATGGGTTCACCAGGTGAGACATGACAATCGCGGGTAGAAGGACATTTTTCACGTAAATTCCGAAAATATACATGATTTTTGACGATCTCGTGATCCGAAAATACATTGCGAACGTGGAGGTCCTTAGAGACCTCGAATTCGGGCCAAACAACCATAATTTTTTTGCACCGCAAACCATGATCATCTAAAAAAATTATAATTATGATTTCGTAATATAATTAATTAGTAAAAATATGGCAATTATTTGAAGAACGTTTCCCGTAAACGATCTCCTCTTGATGCGATGATTCAGATCATGTTCTCTCCCTCCGGTTGTCGTCTTGCATGGGTTTCACACGATTCTTCCGTTACTCTCGTCGACGCGAACGACACGAAGGAAGCCAAGGTGACATTTTGACTCATACGGTTGCTCTAATATGCTCTAAACTTTTCGTAATCAACTATCAGCTCACACTGTACAGATGCGCCGATTACACATATAAAATGTTTTATTAAGCCTGAAAAGCCGAAAACACCGTGTGCGGAAATGTTTGCATCACGTATTCTTTGTTAGTATGGTGTTTCAACTTTCTTGCCTATGTCTCATAGTTCGAGTATCACTCTGTCAAGCCTACCGTACCCCCTGTATTGCTTCAACGTCGATTAAGGTATTGAGTACTCCTCTTCTTCCCTTCACTTGTCTCCGATGGGTCAGCGAGAACAGTCTTGTTGCAGCTGTGAGTACTTCGCATATCTAAATATTTATATTTTATTATTGGTTCACAATGTATTTTCTAATATCTTCTAATGTTAATTTGATTCTAAGTAAGAAATAGTTTACATAAATATTATTGTATATCCTATGGATACATTCAGGGCCACGACTGTTCCCCGGTGCTGTATGCAGTGTCTAACGGAGTTCTCAAGCAGGTTGGTCCTCGATCCGATAGTATATATACGTATATCACGAGTAGTACCTTCCCCTTTTCGTATCTCTTACATTCGTGTGTTGAGGTGTGCAAGTTGGACGTGCAATCTACTTCCTCTTCCACTACTTCCACTGCTCGTGAAATGTTCCGTTCCATTGATAAACAAGCTACTGCAGTCAAAGTTGACACTCAGCTCAAGTCACTGCACCAGAATACTATCATGTACGCTTTCATTTTCCGCTCTGATTAGAGGGTACGGTAACGTTTCATGTGTTACAGGCAAATCTTGCCACATTCGGGAGCACCGAACAACGTGGTCAAAGTGACAACCTGTGGAGTCGATGGATTGATCGCGTTGTGGGACCTCAAGGTACGGTAGTAGGGTTACGGTAGCCTGCACTTGTACTGTGCTTCATCGCTTCGACTTATCATTTGCGTCACCGGCCACAATTTCAGGAGACTATAGAATACTGCAGGGTAGGCAAGAATATTTGAGTTAATCCTTCCTATCTCACTCTCTCATACTCTACTTACTACAGACTGCAATAATACTGCTTGCGTTTCAGAGAATGCAACCAAGGATGTAATCTAACAGTGTGATCATAACTGACGATCAGCATGCTCTTTCCCCTCCTCCTTCATCCATTCCTTTTCAGAATGCAACTGCCGCAGTCCACTAAATCTGCCCTTCGATGTCTTATGTGCAATCTATCCCCGTTCTTTGCCTATTTAGCTAAATTATTCCACCTAACAACTTAAATGTGATACCCCCAAAGTTCCTGTTATATTCTCGCTCACTCCTTAAACGTATACTGCTATACATATGTGTATTCATAAGCTTTTATCAAAAGATTTACATTAGCATAAATTACTATTGCTTTCCTGTTATTTATCACACAATTCATGCATAACATAACAATCTTAAAAATGGGGATTTATAATATTTTCACTTCAGTTTGAAAACGTGCATCAGTCTAAATAGAATATGGCTTATTATGTGAACAATACTTTCACAAAATTCAAACCCTTATATTTCTCTACATCGAGTCTATACAAATTAGTTATTGAACGGCAGCATTGATGAACTTATCATGCTTCCTTCTTATGTTAGCTATGATATCCTCCTCGATCTCCTTCCCCTTCTCATTTCCCAATCGAATATCTTCTTGCCTACAAAATTATCCTCTTACAGTACTCCCACCCACCATCGTCTCCACATCTACAGTACCCCTCCCGACTCACGTTTCCCTCTCAACGATAATGACGTGTTCCTTCCTCGTCTGTAATAGATTAGCCACAACAGCTTGGTGTCCGTATCGATTGAGTGCACTTCTCGCTCTTTCAACCAGAACATTCGGGTCTGTTTCCAACTGAATAGAGAATGAATAGTGCAGAGAAGGAAACGGACCTTGAAAGAGACGACATAAGCACGGGGGACAATGGTCTCAACTATTCGTTGCAGGTGCTTAGGGACGACTGATAAGGGCAGACTCATCTCTTCCGACTTCATTTTGTGGGTGGGCTAAACCAAGGGGTTTATCATGACTCTCAAGTTTACAAGACTGTAGTTTACATGCAACGAAGGGAAAAAAGAAAATTATAAGAATAACCAGGTGATCGTGGTGGATGTAGAAATCAGAGACTGCCGCAGCCAGATAAACAAGGGCCTGAATTAAAGAAAGACTAGTGCAGTCAGTCTTGGTCAATCAGAGTTTTAAAACGAGAAAGAGAAAACAATAAAGAGATATTCTGCGCTTTGCACTCCAGTACAATGGACGCGCCAGATAAGTAGAGTGCTGCAGACGATCCTTACTCTTTCGTGCAGAGGCTGAAGAACGTGAGAGATTCCGTCTAGAAGGTGAACATACGAATCGAGAGTTACGAAGGGCACGCAAAGGAGTTTATGGGACAACCGAGTCTGGAATACGGTAAGTATCGCGATCTAAAACACGGGTTACGGTCGCGTATCGCGAACTGACTGACTGACTACAGTACTCACATAGTTGTTGATAGAGCTGACAAGGAGGGGGTCATCACAAGTAGCCTTCCCGTTCTCGACCTTGAGCATCGAAAAGAGTTTAGTATTGAAATGGCGAGAGAAGGGTTCGAGGGAAGATTCGCGGTGCATGAAGACAACTACGTAGCCTGCCTCTAGGAAGTACCTTAATGGGCAGTTGAATGAGCCGGAGACACGATTGTCGTTGAATGACTGGAATGTTCGGGACAAAGAGAGGTTGACTAATACACTTTGAATAGATGGAAGGCGAGTACTCACTCAGTACTCGCGGCACCCCTCGTTCCCATTGAAAAGTTGTCGATAAACCTCACTGCATTCTTCTCCAACGGAACTCGGGTCCCACCACTCTCAAGGCATACGGTATGTACAGTACCCCTCCAACAACCACTTACCGTAACCAATGCAACCTTCTCCGTTGGAAACCGGTCCACAAACTCCTTGGCCTTTCTTATCCACGGAGTGTAATCCTCCCCACTCATCGCCTACAGTAACCCATTAGTACCCCTGATCCATTCAAGTATCTCGAGCGGAAGTTCCATTGCAGAAAGACTGAAGCAAGAGTTGCCATCAGATAGCCTTTATTGTGCAATGATCAAAAGTGAAATCAGTATACAAAGCTGTTAGACACGTTGTGAGATACTTCAGATTCCACATAGACTGGACTTATGAGATGTAGAATGTACTTACAGATACAAACGGAAGTAAAGAATAAGTTATTGCTTGTCTTGTACAGTGTCTGTGTCCTTCTTCTCCTCCTCTGCTTTCTCCTCAACCTCCCTTCCCTCCGTAAGCTCCTTCTCCTTTTCATCAATCTTCATCTTCTCATCCCCTTCCTTCCCAGTACTTTCCTCCTCTTTCTCTCCTTCCTCCGGTCCCTTCTTCTCCTCTTCCTTTTCCTTCTCTTCATCTTTCTTCTCACCTTCTTCTTCTACTTTCTTGTCCTCTTCCTTATTCTCTTCAATCGTCTTCTCCTCTTCCTTCTTTTCTTCTTCTTTTTCCGCTTTCTCGGCCTCTTCCTTATTCTTTTCCTTCTCTTCATCATCTCCAATAGTGAGATTGTACAATACAGGCGTCTTCTCTACCATCTTTTCCCGTTTGGCAGCTGAAAAGACTTATGCGAAGGGCGATTGATTACAGTATGCAAGTCATAACATTGGTCTACATATGTATACGGTATAAGCTGTGCTTCTCTTTCAAAACGCAAAAAAGTTCCATTCAAAACTAAATATTATTTACACTTACAAATAAAATAATCCACTGAAACACAGTAAAAGTGAATAAACTAACCTAGTTCCTTCTCCATCTCCGTTTGCTTCTTCTTGTACTCTTCATAGGCAGTTGCAAGCTTCCCCTAAACAGACTTCCATCTTTTCACTTTTCACCATCTTCTCTTCACCAGCTCATCATCTTCTCTTCACCATCTCTTTTCACCATCTTCTCTTCACCATCTCATCATACTTGTTCTGTTAGATTTTTTTAATAAGAGATTTTAATTTCATTCCACTGTCGTCCACGGAGTCGTGTGTCCAAATACGCTTCACCCCGCCTTCATCTTGAGGCATGACATTGGGAGGGTTGGCGCGGGGATGGCGGCGGTAAGGGCACGGAGCAAGGTAAGGACTGTGTTTTTCGTTTCATCACTTAAAAAATTTTTCTTGCCGATTTCACCTAATCCTAATCTTCTATCACCTAATCCACACAGCTTTTACAATAGTTTTTTTAAACTGCATACCCCTACTTACAAGACCTACAGTAAGACAGCATACCGTCCATTCCTCGACCATCTCATCATACTTGTTCTGTTCCACCACCACCTTCTCATCGCAAACCTAAAACAAGTAATTCTTCCCTTCCGTCCACATCATCTAATCGATAAGAACACAAAAGTAAAGCTAAATTCTCTCCAAACACCTTCAATATGACTACCTTTTTCAGTTTCTCAGCGAAGTCTTCGCTAGCATCTTCGAGAGCTCTCTTCTTCTCGTTGTACACTTCATCCATCTTGGTCAACTCCACTTCCAATTTCTTCTGAACACCAAACTTCTCTAAGTACCGTAAACCCTCAAGTAACCTGGTGCATGATGAGACTATCCGCTTGTTTCTTGAGTAGTTCGATTCGTTGTTGCGCCACGACTGTTCGGGTGTCGTTCACCATATTCGAGCTCAGAAGCTCAGCAATTAGACGATGATTACGGTCGAATCTAAACAATTGTGACATAGACGAACAGTTAGAAAGTAGTCAGCAATGCAGTCCTAGCATGGATATACGTTTGCCATACTAGCGACAAAGCGACGTACCGAATAGCAGCCAATCTCCTAGCAGATAGTTCATTGTTCTCCAGATCTTCGTCAACTGGTTGAATAACCACACCACCTAGAAAAGCACTCTAAACCAGTTCGAAGGGGATGTGTGGCACGAGTATACTCAAATACTAACCGACGTCTGCTCGACTCCTTGACATCTTATGCTGAGCCTTTGCGGACTGTGCGTTCTTCTGATTAGCGTAAGATTGATACGCAGCAGAATTCTGGTAATTCTTCAGCAGCTTTTCATATTCCACCTGAAATATGTTATTAGAAGAGGATTCCGCCGAGTTTGAATTCCTGCGCGATCCTGATCAAATCGATTATTTATTTATCAAATACACCATGCGGTGTGCGGTAGGAGGGGGGGAAGGAAGATGGTGAGCTCGAGAGGAGGGGGTTGGGAAAATAAATCTTCGCTTGAAAAAAATCTTCTACGGGGATGGGGACGGTGCTTGTCGTACAAGCATCGTCCAAGTAAGATTAGTTTCTCTTCTATCCCATTCGCTCACTGGCTAGGCAGATTAGCCGATCTCACAACGTTCTTCTGCGTAAAATAGATTCGCATGCAAATTAAGAGAGTGGAAGCCAGAGAGCATGGAAATTGGAGAGACGCAGAGACATTCGCAATTTTGGAACGTGGTAAAACGTCGTGCCTATCTTGATTAGCTTACAGCTCGGCAGAGTCCTTCTTTAATCATGCATGGCCGTTTGGTGGTAAGCAACGCAATTTCATATACATGTATAATTCAAGCCCAAACCTTTTCAATATCGTATTCATGTTGAAAGACAGATTTCTCGTGATCAGGCACTTCTCTCCACATCTGTCCAATAATCTTGCTTATATCCCATAGTTGGGCATCGGGATTCTCAGATCGAACCTGTACGTATAGACTTTTTACAGAAGAGCATAACTCAAATACCTTGGCCCACATTTTTCTACTGTATCGCATGTACGGAATGAGGGGACGATCGGGAGGCTTCGGCATCTTAGCATTCGAGAACATCCTTTTACCTGGAAAATGTCATGTTATTTATTGAGAAAACTCAACAAAGACTAAAAAAACGCGATTGAAAAGAAAAGCTTTGAAAAGTTAAACTGGTCCGTAGTTGGAGCATCCATCCCGACTGTAGAATAAACTGCGGAATGGACCTGCTAATTACTGGCCCGGTTTCTTTTCGGTCGTAGTTCCCATTTCTTTGTTTAGCAACTCTACTAGTTTTTTTTTCAGCGTTTATTTTCATGCCTGCATCACTATATGCACATTTACACCTGAAAACATTTAAAATAATTAGAAACAACAATTTTGCTCTCCACTTTAATTTTTATGGGTGGGGTACTGTAGCCATTTCAGTTCGCGATACTAAAAAAACATGGATTATTTTTTCTTACAAGTCTTACAAGTGGATTATTTTACTATTTAGTACAGGTTTTTTTGCCGGTTCCCCGTCAAATCGTAATGTAAGTACATTTAGAATGAATGGCGTCGTCTAATTCTGCAAAGGTTCTGTCGCTCTATCGTCGTATACTGCGATTTGGGAGGAAGTGGAAAGCTGATGACAAGAGTCCTGCAGCCGAAGAACAACGGAATAGCATCCTATCTGAGGCTCGAGAACAGTTCAAGGCGAATAAGAAGGTTTGAGCTTCGCCTTACTTCGGCTTCTTTTGAGGGAGGGTGAGGAGTTCCCTTATGGAAGAAGCCTCCCTCTATACTATGGTGTGTTTTGAAGCCTATGATTGGAATTGTAGAAAGAGCTTTTTATTGCAGGTGACGGACGAAGAAGAAGTCAATCGGTTGATTGGGAGAGCAGAAGCTCGTCTCGTACAGGCAGAACACTACAAGAATCCATTCGAACGACCGAAATACCTCGACCCGAATACTGCCTTCTGTGAGTACTTGTGCCCCTACCAGTGGGAAACATTTCTTTTAGATGTCTTCAATCGAAAACGGCAGCAGTTCTCACTGCGCCCTCGGAAGAAAGACTTGTAGCGGAGTCTTCGAAGTTGAATCTGGTATTCAGCTGCAAAATATTAACCCGGTTAGTCATTCTATCTATGAATCCTTGATCATAGTATTTAGACTATCGAACTGTTCGCTAGAAGGCTGTATGCGTGTGCTCGAATATCAGAAGAGTTACTGTCTGATGTGGTTCGTTTAGTTACTGGTGATGAAGAAATGGTGCGTTGTTCTTCTTATTATTCTAGCTTGTTCCCTTTAGATGTTTTCTCTCTCTGCTGTCCTGTCCTCATCTTGCTTCTGTTCCTATCCTATCAAAAAATCGTTCTCCCGTTCAATCTGCAAGAGACTACTCTCTCTGGTGAGTGGTTTCCTTGTCGACACCTAGTTATCGTTAATCTATAGTTGGACCACTCGGGAGTGGACTCTCCGAGTGAGTTGTATGACTGTATCGCACTGTCAGTAGTGGAAGATGGAGACTTCTCTCATCGTATTTATCTTTCCTTCGATGCGTTACATGCTCTCGTTATTCGGGAGAAGAATCTGCAGGTGTGCAACAGCTACCATTCCCCTTTATGTATCAATAGTTTCCTTCCAGTTGAGTAGCGGTACAACGGGTCTGTCCGTGTGGCAAGCTTCGTGTGAACTGTCTTCTGTCTTCTCCCTCCACCTCTTCCCTACTCCGAACAAGGTTTTTACTCAAGTGTTATATCAATTGTATGCGGAGTAATGCCAACATTGATTATTATTTGTACTCGGTCTTGCAGATAGTAGAACTGGGATCAGGCTGTGGTCTGTCGGGTCTCGCAGCTGCTTCGTTCTTTCCTTCGTCACGTGTAGTACTCACTGATGTCGACTCCAATGTACTCAAGCAACTCGAGGTAAGTGACAGTTTCATACATGGGCAGCCTTCCCCACAGTATTTTGAGAAACGGGCCTACCAGTGTACGAAATCAAGCGTACCAATTAAAATTTTGTAGGAAATGTAGGCCTACCAAAGTAAAATTCCAAAGAAATATGGGCCTGCCACCCATACTTCCGGTCTGTGCCCACGTATGGACAGTTTCCAGAAAACCATAACAATTCAAATAATAGTGGAACAGGAACCTACAATATTTCAATGTATAATCTCTTTACTGACGCGAAATAGTGGTTCCTTGATGTAGATTCGTTCCAGGAAAATGTACGGCTGAATGGTCTGGAAGAGAGAGTAGATGTATGTTGTCTCGATTGGAACCACTTCGACGTAGATGATCAATCGTGGTCTTCTGTTGACATGGTCATAGCTGCAGGTATTGTATCTCTCAGGTGTTGCGCAAGACTAACTATCTTGAGATGTAGTGTACGATCGTACCGTACTCGGTCCCCTGAGTGGGGTACTGTATTCACTGCTTGATAAGAAGCGAGGAAGCTATGCTCTGGTTGCATGTACCAAGAGGGATCCCGAGACGTTGCAAGCATTTAGGAAGGAATTAGGTATGGCTGCCCCAGGTTATCCGTTACTCTCTTGCTCATTCTAAGAGAGTTTAGACAACGAAGGAAGCACTTTGCTTGCTTAACTTTCTTGTCAACACTAAATTACGGTAATGCTATATTGAGAAAAGAAGGATACAGTGTTGCAAACAAATAGTGTATTCAGAAGGGAAAGGATTGCGCGCGGATGAGACGTTATCTTGCTGGAATGGAACAGTGAGAAGGGAGGGAGTGGACGGGGGCACGGTAGATACAGTACTCTTATTCCCCCATTCATCCACTCTGGATACTCCCGTTCTCATCTTCCACATTGTTTTAGATAGATCTTAGAGTAGGTATATAGTCATATCTGTTAAAAGTCGTGCCTTGAAGCAATAGATGTTGTTATGTTATTGTTGACCTCAGATTGTTTTAGTCGATAAAGAGCTATCACTATTCTTTTGCTGCCAATGGTTGTACCAAGCGTTACATTCGCTGTTTACCTCCCAATCATCTGGTTACGGTAGGCAACCCCCTACAGTATCCCAATCAATGTCCTACTCCTCCTCTTCATCCAAATCTCGTCGTGTCGATCGAGCTGAGGTTACTGTAGTTTGCAATATTTCAAATTGATCAAATTCTGTTGACGTGAAGACGACGGAGATGAAGTGTCTTGTTTGCATAGTGGTAGAACTCATTGCCAATAGCCGGTCCTGTTTATTCTAGTCCAAGTTTCCTTTAAGGTGGAAGCTGCTTTCGCCGCAGCGAATGAGACTGAACCTCAGTTCATCAAGACTGGAGATATGAAGGTGACGGGGTCTATTTGCTTTTTCAATTGACTCGCTCACTGGGGATTATCTCGTGCACTCTCTTCATCGTCGTATTTATATGCCTATTGCAGCTGGTAATGAGAGCATTGGGATTCGAGCCGAGAAATGCTGAAATGGAGAAGATTCTCGACAGAGTCAAGGTCAGCTAGCTCTACTATTGATGACGTACATTTTTTAAAAGTATTTTATTACTTAGAATTTTAAAAAATCCTAAATATTTTACTTAGAAAGGATTTAATTTATGGCAAGTTATCCGTAGGAACTATCCTCCCGTCCATCGTGGCATGGAAGAAAGGGAATGGTTGATGTCGACGACTTCATTGAATGCATCGAGGAAAGAAACTCGGACAAAAGTGCCGAGGAGATGAGGTGTGTTGAAGGGAGGAGCAGGGGGGGAGGGTATGGGAGGAGGAGGACGAGGGGAACTGGGTACGGTATGCACCTAATGAATACTGTAGCGAAATGGTGTGCTGTAAGAGTGATAAGTGTAGTGTAGTAGTAGTTTGTGTGAACGAAGTATTGTTGTAGATGTGCATTCCGTCTATTCGACAAGGAAGAGAAGGGCTGGATCTCGATGGAGAATCTGCGTACGGTAAGAGTGAAGAGGGATACGGTATGTGTGCCGTATACCCTTTTAGGTGGCTCGTGAATTGGGAGAGAAGTTGGGAGATGACGAGTTGATGGACATGCTAAGGGAGGCTGCGGGAGGGGAGGGGAAGGTGATGGAAGAGCACTTCTTCGCTGTTATGAAGAAGACTTCCCTTTACTGAGGGGCTCTAGTCTAATTCATGGACACGGCTGTCTTCTAGCTTTTTTTAATCATCTAAAATGATTGAGAAGGCGCATCGCACGCTGTGTCCATGCCATCTAAAAGAGAATACTCTACGTAGTGTTTCCTAGATTACTGTACCTATTCGCATCCCTTTAATCTATGACCTGAATGATCTCTCGCAAATACCGAATGATTCTCACTCAGCCGAATTATCCTTTTCTCACTTTTCATAATCTACAACTAAGCTGCACATATT
This sequence comes from Micoletzkya japonica, assembly GCA_900490955.1. Lineage (NCBI taxonomy): Eukaryota > Metazoa > Nematoda > Chromadorea > Rhabditida > Diplogasteridae > Micoletzkya > Micoletzkya japonica. The sequence continues at coordinate 708,748 of LS901484.1, read as the reverse complement.
TCGTGTTATTATCAACTATCTTGATATAAATTTACTTCATGATTAAAAATATGCAAATATGGCAAAGTCGTAGTAGTATAGAACAGCATCAGGGCAGTTGGGGTAAAAGAATCGTGTAAATTCTTTGCCTGCATCCCCTTCTAATTGGAACATTCACAATCTCCTTCTTACATGGAAAGAGGATTATCCATACTTTTTATGCATGCTTTTCCCTTTCGTAATAAGGCCAATTTGATAGACGGAACAGTTGTTTTTTTACCATAGATTTTATGTCCTCAAGTTCTCTTATTACTGAAAGTGTATGGTGCAGTGTGAAGAAGAGCATGAACTAACCAGGCGAGAGTATCAATCCCTCCCGTATCTTATTATACTCGTTTACATGGTAGTCAACGGGCGAAAGGTGGAAATGGCTGATTGGGAGGGAATGGAAAGGGGACAGGTGAAATGAAGGGAGGCAGGGAGTAGTGATTGGAAGAAGGTGGGGTGGGTGAGGGTATGGATAAGGGGAACACCTAAAGGGGGATAAATCGTGGATTGGGCTAAGGGAATGGCGGATATACACTGCCACCGATACTAATGCAATTGAGAAGAGAGAAGAAGAGGGGAGAAGCGTAATTATTATGCGAGAAGACTATACTGGAAGAGGCGAATGAGGGATGGAAGAAGAGGGAAAAGAAGAGACTTGCGAGGGCAGGGATGGGGACACGTTCACTTATTCTGATGCACAACTCAGTGTTGCTTGGAGACTGAGGGGAAAGTTGAACTCATTAGGGAGGTGGACGAGGGGGATAATATGGAAGGGGGAGATGGGGTAAGCGAGGTGTACATCACCCGTATTCCCTCCTTCCCTTCCCTCTTCTCCTCATTTATTCACTGTAGTTACCATCTCATTCACTACTCGTTATGCACAGACTCACGAATAAACTTATAAGCTATTTTGACTGCGCAGCAGAATTGGGGTAGGGAGGGGGCGGGGCTTAGAGATGGGGTGTAGGGGAGGGGATATAGGGGGGATAGGGTAGTAGGGGAGAGGGGGCGGAGTCTGACGGAGTGTGTGTGGAGTGATGGTTGTGTTGGTGGTGTTACTGTCGCTCGTTCGCCCCTCCACCCCCTCCCCCTCCTCTTCGTCCTCTTCCCTTTCTTCTTCCTTCGATGTCCTCTCCCTGCCCCCTCAATCCTCCTGTGTATCCTGTGCTTCATTCGCCTATCTTCCACTCTGGGAGCAGGTCTGTCTCAACCATAGTCCTATTCATGGCTTTTATCGTTAGTGTGGTTTTCGCGTTTCGGCTTTTACCATGAACCATAACCGAGAAAAAGCCAACTTGAAAAGAGTCCCCCATAATAGCTGTAATTGAGTTGCTGCACCACTACTTTCCCCCGAAGAACTTCTCTGATCGTTGCTGGCAGCCGGACTCTTCGATCCTCTCCGTCCCTTGCACTTCAGCCTGCTTCACTCTCGTAGAGAGGATCTCCCATCTCGACCCCTGTAAGTTGTTCCCTTTCCAACTCTAAGCATTGCATATTCGTAACGAGTTAGTCTGCCCTTCCTCTTTACTCTCTTCCTTCTCATTCTTGCTTCCCTTTACCCTTTCCTCCTCCCTCTCCCTCCTCTCTCTTCCCCCACTCCGTTCCTTCCCTTGACGTGTATCACTTGCAATTAAACAGTCTTCTCTCCCCCCTTCTTCTTCTTCTCTCAGACCTCCCCTAAAGGGGTATACCCTCCCACTCATCTCAACTTACTTCTTCCCTTTCCTCTACCTTCCTCCACCCATATATTAGTGCTTGAATATTTAGTAGCGTGATTCTGGGTTCGTTGGGTCAAGAGATTCATTCCGGGACTCCTGGACATTCCTGGGCTCTTATAGTTATAACTCGGTGGTTACAACCGAAGAGCAAAAAATGTTAAAATGGCCCCAAATTGTAATAATTAGAGTTGTGCAGACCGGTCGGTTTGGCCAATATGTTTCATTACTTTTGGTGACGAACGGCGTCGCGGTTAAGAATGATGCATGAAACATAATCATTGTACCGACAATAATACTGACCAATCTGCACATCTCTAGTAATAATGCAATAGCCGTGCTACCCAATGGGGCTGTCTTATTTCCATTCCCCGTAGCCCTCTCCTTCAATCCGCCTTTCCCTCCCTTTACCTATCCCCCCTTCCCATCCCTCCAAGTCCTCCTTTGTTCCCGTCGATGCTCTCACAGTCTCCATGGCTACTTGTCCCACAAGACAAACGTCTTTTCTATTGTAAAAGGGACTTGGCCGACGCCCCCCCCCCTTCCCCTTGATACCCCCTCCATTAGTCCCCCATCTCCACTCTTCATATCTCTCGCTATTCCTACCAACTGAGTCCTTTTCCTCTTACAAGATGTAGCAACGGTTGTCATGAAACCTCCCGTGCTTTTTCAGCCAATTCCATCTGAATGGGGGTTTGTGTTCATTACGTTCATCTTCTCTTCATCTGTAGCTGAAACACACTACACTTCTGCTGTTTTCTCGTTAGCGCGAGTTCTAAAAAGTGAAGTTTGTTAATAGGACACCAGTCATTTGTAGTCGGGATTGCCCCGAATATGATCCTAATGCTGCGCTGTTTCGCGGTAAATCAGACCATCTCTTCTCGCACTGCCGATGAAAGATCCCCCTTCCCCTCAGGCTATCTTCGTCCTCGATTCCCTCCCCCTTCTCCCCGCAGGCTATCTACCTGTTCCCCTGAAGAGCAGTCAACAGCCCTTCCTCCTTCTTCCTTCTCATTCATGAATCGTGTAATAGATGAACAGTGCCCCTTCGATGGAAAGACGTCGCTTCCTCCTCAATGACTCGTATGACAATAGTCATCCTTCTCTCTCTCCTCCCCCCTCTCTCTCTCTGTTCCCTCTCCCTCCTCCCGCCCTCTCATCCCCCTCTCTGTCTCACCCTTCTCTTTCCACTTCTTTTCTCCACTCCACTCGCGTCTCTCTCAATTTCATTTTACTCCGGAAAGTGAGCGAAGAAAATTCATAATCGGAAGCAGTCAAATAACGCCTAAGGGGATGAAGAATGAGTAGAGAGATTCAAGGAGAAAGGGAATAAGAAAAGGGGAAGTTTAGAGGAGAGGATACTGTGGGGTACGGTAGTGGGAGAAGAGAGATACTGTATTCGGAGGGAATACAGGTTGTTAGTTAGCTGAAAGCTGTAAGAGAGAATAGAGAGGAAGGTATGGCGTGAGACGCTACTATTTGGTTGTGTCCTCTACAATGGAATACACCTATGCATGGAAAAAGAAGAGGAGAGGAATGGGGGACAGAAGAAGGGAAGGGGAGGGAACGAGGGAATAGTCTCCTTAAATGAGAAGAGTGAAACATAAGTGGAGAGGGTAATGGTGTAATTAGACTGAGTTGGTTAGGCAGTTATTACAATGAAAAAGAATCGTGAAAATGAGCAAGACTCTAATACTGAAGAGGTTTAGATGGAGACACCCAGAGGGGAGTGCTTCGAGGGTGCGTAGAGAGACTATTACTCTTCGGGTTGGATGAGGACATTCGAGAACGATTCGACTCACTCAAGTCGAAGACTACTTTCTGTCGCGAGACGGACAGGAAGATATTCAGACTGTATCCCTTGTCGGATGAAGAGGACAGTGTAAGTGGCTATTATGCATAATGGGAAGTGGTTAGACCTTTAGTTAGAACCACTTAATGCCTTCTCTCACTCCACTCATTTCCCCCCTTTCCACTGGTCGAGTTCCTTCTTACTTCTAAAACAGTCGATATCCGCTTTCTCATTAGCACTCTATTGACAAGTCTTAGTCTGGTATCACACGCGAGTTGGCATAATGACTCCCTATCGATTACCGTACTCTCAACAATCGAGACTCGATTCCCTTCAGGTGTTGATGTGTGCGTGTTCGGGAGATCAGTGTAACAATGAAGATATGAGTAGAACGATGACGTCACCTGCCCATACCCTCCTCTTGTCTTTCATTCCCCTAGTACTCCTTCTCCGATAGCATCTACCGTAACCTGAGAGAATCATCATCAACCCTCTGTGATCTCATACCTCGGTTAGCCATTCCCTTCCCTCTTCAACTTCCCTCGTCTTCTCATGATTAATTCATCATTATCGCTTTCGTCCCTTTCAGTACATATCAGATGTATTCCCTTCCCTCCCTGTCCTCCCTTTCCCTCGTAACTCTCTCCCTCTCCCCTTTCCCTCCTTCGGTATCCCTCTCGGTGTCACCCTCTCAGGTCTTCTCACGCAGGTATCCCTATCGTGTGACTCTTTCCCCTTTCCTCGCAAGACTCTATTAGTGTATCAATAGTCGTTGTATTACTTCATCGGAGGTAGTCGACTAGTAAAGCAGTTACATTACAAACTCAATCAGTCGAGTACACGTACAGACACGCTACGGATGAAGGACTGACAGACAGACACTAGTGTTTATGTTGGGTTAGACAACCGGATCATTTGAGAAGAGTTATGGTATACATTCTGTGCTCAAGCACAATCAAAAATGGTCAAAAAAGAAGCGGTTTTCCAACCCTACCACTACTATACATTATTATGAGCTTTCTTTGTAAATACATCTCAATGAGACTCGCTCTTATACTGGAATCAATCACTTGGCGGTATGTATACTATGGAAACATCTATTCTAATTCCTCTATGAGTATTTTACACTTACTTACAGAATGTACATACTACAGTACTCCAAATAGTACCGTATACAAGTATAATATTACTGTTCGGGAGGGTCGACAACGAGAAAAGGTTGAGAGAGTCCCAGCAGGCAGTTGTAGTGTGCAGAATGGTATCCTACTCGATACTCTCCCGAGGGAAGGGGATTGAATTCGGCCACTGAATACAGAGGGGACGACGCGTCCGTGTATGACGTCACGGCAAAGACCTACACATCAAAGGATACGGTAGTCGATGGGAGGGGGAGGGGACTGACCCATCGGAAGGGATTAGTGGCATCGGAGACTCGCGAGGGGAACACTCCGATCCAGTCGGTATACGCTCCCTTCGTCTTCCAGTAAGTATCGCGAACTGAACGGAATCGAACGATGAGTGGACACGTCGAATACCTGCGAGAGAGAGGCTTCAGTAATAGCAGTAACATTCAGACAATATCAGTCTCGTGTCCAAAGATAACATTAGAGCTCAATAGCAGAAAAAGTTACGAACCAAGTGGGAACCGAGTCGAAGACAGTTCTCCATTCGATGTCCTTGTTGAGAGAGGGGAAGGAAACGGAATAGACACCCCTTACAGGAAGATGGTCACTCACCCTCACTCCCTCCAATCTATCGTACAATTCACTCTTCACTGATCCCTATAAATCTCGATTTCCTTCCTTTTTAAAGCTCTTTTTCCCACCTTATACAGTACCCTATCGCACCATGACGGTGTCCTCTTCAGGTCATAATCACAAGTCCCGACTATCATACGGTACGAGGGAGGGAATGAGATTGGAGCCTGTAAGGTGTAATAATCCGAATTCTACTAAAGAAACTTTCTTGAATAATCGCTATATCCAAGGACTGTAGGTACCTATTGGATATCAGCCATTATCCACAACAGTACCTCGTGATATTCGGTGAAGGCTTTCCCAGCTTTCCTTGTGTTCAGGAGTTGGTCCTTATCGAGTAGAGCCTTGAAAGGAGGATTACGGTAAGAGTACGGTAGAAGTACCGTACCTCCAGATCACCGGCCTCTAATCGATCTTTTACTTCCTCTGCATCCTCATCAACTCGAAAGTTGAGATCTCCCAGCCAGAAGGACGCCCTACAGTAACCTCCTTCCAATAATCAATCTGCGATACTTACAATACACTTTGTCGATCGGGAAATGAACACGATCGATTAGCCCGGTACTGTAGGATACGGGCATTCAACCGGGAGACATCGTGAACGAAGTGCGAGAGGGTGAATACTATCGATCGTTTGTTCTTCAATCAGTATATCGAGGGGTACTGTAGCCGTGCCTACCGATAACGTGAGCATGGTGCCAATGGATCCCTTGTGCCCAGTTAGTCCCCCGAGGGTATTTCTCACGTATCGATAGTCTATTCGACCGACGTGCGACAGCGCACTTTTGTGTACGAACAACATCATAAGATTCGTGGCCTGAACATCAATTGGGTTACCGTAATCCGCATACCATAGTCTCCTCTTATGTTACCGTATACTCACCTGGAACGTCTTCCCCACTAGAGTATAGTCAGTTTTCTCCGATATAGCTGCTATAATAGATGAGGCCCACGAGGGAATGACTCCTGCGTACTGCTCACCATGAGCCACTTCCTAAAGGATACGGTAGGGAATTACGGTAGATAATATGGATCATTCGAGTCTCGTCATTCGTCGCGCGCGGTCGCCTCTCTCGTCTCTCTCGCCGCGGCGACGATGTCAAGACCGGGTCCTCCCCCGCCAAGGATCTGGCGCCCCGGGGGAGTAGCGCCAAGCAACGGAAGAAGTCAAGACGGAGCCAGGAGAGCTGCCCGACCAGAAGCAAGATCCCTGGTCATGGGCACGCTCAAC
>LS901484.1:671248-691779 GCA_900490955.1 Micoletzkya japonica | reverse complement strand
ACGTGCGAAAGATCATTCGTGACCATGGAGACATGACCTCGAGGAAGTACAGACACGACAAACGAGTCTACCTCGGGGCCCTCAAGTACATGCCTCATGCAGTGCTCAAGCTTCTAGAGAACATGCCTATGCCATGGGAGCAGATTCGTGATGTCAAGGTAATCTCGAATTTTTCAACAACAAAGAACACGCGTTGGAACTGACTATAACATAGATTTTCATCTGATAGACTAAATAACGATTTTGTATATCAGTGAGTCAAAAAATTGCGAAAAGCTTGTAAAGTAAGGGTGAATAAGCTGACTTTACAGATCCTATACCACATCACGGGAGCCATCACCTTCGTGAACGATATTCCACGAGTCATCGAACCCGTGTATCTCGCTCAATGGGGAACAATGTGGATTATGATGAGGAGAGAGAAGAGAGACAGAAGACACTTCAAGAGAATGAGGTTCCCTCCCTTCGACGATGAAGAACCTCCTCTTGACTACGCTGACAACATCCTCGATGTCGAACCCCTCGAACCCATTCAGGTACGCCTTTAAATTTTTAAAGGTTTTTGAAATTATTTTTTAAAATCTTTAATATAATGGAATACGTATGAGCTATTTTAATAGATGGAACTGGACGAGGAGGAAGATGCGGCTGTTCGTGAGTGGTTCTACGATCACAAGCCTCTTGCTTCCACGAGGTAGGTCACTTCATTCCCTCCCCGACCATTCTTTTACTCTCAAGATTCGTCAACGGTCAAACATATCGAAAGTGGGCCTTTTCCGTTCCGATGATGGCTAATCTGTATCGACTTGCTAACCAGCTTCTCACTGATTTGGTATGCCTTTATTTTCGGTCCTCCTGGTTACTTCAATTATTTCAGGTGGATGACAACTACTTCTACCTCTTCGATCTCAAATCGTTCTTCACTGCGAAGGCACTCAATGTCGCTATTCCGGGAGGACCGAAGTTTGAGCCGTTGATGAAGGAGACGAACAACCAGTACGTTCAGTCTATCTCGAGTTGAGATTGACTTCAATTTGCTGTATTTAATATATGATATTGCAGGGATGAGGACTGGAACGAGTTCAACGACATCAACAAAGTGATCATCCGTGCCCCGATCAGAACTGAATACCGAATCGCCTTCCCCTTCATGTACAACAATCTCATCAATGCACTTCCCGTCCAAGTCTCTTGGTTCGTCGACCGTTTTCCCCTTTTCCATAATTCCAAGTACAATATTGATGTGCAGGTACCACACTCCATCTGTGGTGTACATCAAGACGGAAGATCCCGATCTGCCTGCTTTCTACTTCGACCCGCTTATCAATCCGATCACTCAGAGCTCACAGCAGAGGGTAATTGTTATGTTTGTTGTCTTACTGTTTGTTTTGCCCCTATACTTCATGAAATGCTATGGTATTCTGGTGGACCAAGCATCATTAGGTTAAGGGCTAGAGTAATCTCCCATAAAAGGCGTGGCTGAATAGCTGAGAGGTTGATTGAGTCGAGAATGAAGATGGGAACAGGATAATGTGCTGTTGTTGTAGACAGTGGAGCCTTACCCGGATGAGGAGGAACTGGAAGAGTGGACTCTCCCCGAGGACGTCGAACCCATCTTCTCCCACGTCCCCCTCTACTCGGACAACACCGCAAATGGAATCGCCCTGCTCTGGTAGAACCTTTCATTCTTTTTTTCTTCCTGAAATTCATCTGAAATTCATTGGTATTTCTGACGAAGATTCCATCATTCGTCTCCTTTCTATTTCCGACGAGATAGCGAAGCGGTGTGGAGAGAGTGCAGACGAAGTAGGAATGTGTTTAGCGACGGAACATTTTCGCCAATAATATTATTGATTGCCCACATCTACTTAACTCCCCCCCCCCCGATTGATCCCGTTTCCCCTCAGGGCCCCTCGTCCCTTCAATCTCCGATCGGGTCGGACCCGTCGTGCTCTCGATGTTCCCCTTGTCAAGAGTTGGTATCGGGAACATTGCCCGGCTGGTTAGTCTATTCCTCTTGTTATATAAGGATTCCTTCGGTAGAGTGAAGTACTTGCAACGTTCCTTGCTTCCAGGAATGCCCGTCAAGGTGCGAGTGTCGTACCAGAAGCTTCTGAAGGTCTTCGTCCTCAACGCCCTCAAGCACCGTCCTCCGAAGCCCCAGAAGAGGAGATATCTCTTCCGATCCTTCAAGTCCACCAAGTTCTTCCAGTCGACTTCCCTCGATTGGGTCGAGTCTGGACTACAGGTTGGTTGCTGTCTGCAGGCTATTCCTCTGCGCTGCAATCACACACTTGTTGTAGGTGCTCCGTCAAGGATACAACATGCTGAACCTTCTGATCCATCGTAAGAACCTCAACTACCTCCATCTTGACTACAACTTCAATCTCAAGGTATGTCTTAATCCTTTACCTCTGTCCCTCTTTCCATCCCTATTCTCCCTCTTTTCAGCCCGTCAAAACCCTCACGACAAAGGAGCGTAAGAAGTCTCGATTCGGAAATGCATTCCATTTGTGTCGAGAAATTCTCCGTCTCACCAAGCTGATTGTGGATGCCCATGTACAGTACAGGTACGGTATTGATTCACTTATATATCTAACGTAATCTTTCCATAGCATTAATCTAATAATGTGTTTGCCAGGTTGAACAACGTGGATGCCTACCAATTGGCCGATGGACTACAGTACATCTTCGCCCACGTGGGACAATTGACGGGAATGTACAGATATAAGTACAAGTTGATGAGACAGGTACTGCATAGGTTAAATAGGATGGATGGGATATAGCAAGAATAGCATGTTCAACACCAAGACCAAGATAATTATTAATTAAAGGTTCGTATGTGCAAGGATCTCAAGCATCTCATCTACTACCGTTTCAACACGGGAGCTGTCGGTTAGTATTATTTATAATAGTTTTCCTTGTTCGTTATTCTACTTTCTTAAAAGTGCTCTTAAAAAGTTGATATTTTACGTTGTTGTTATAGGAAAGGGACCGGGATGTGGAATCTGGGCTCCGGGATGGAGAGTCTGGCTGTTCTTCCTGCGAGGAATCACTCCTCTTCTCGAACGGTGGTTGGGTAACCTTCTCTCTCGACAATTCGAAGGACGACACTCGAAGGGAGTCGCCAAGACTGTCACCAAACAGGTACGCATGCTTTTAGCTAGAGTTCTCTTTTTGACGCTTTTCCACGGTTATGTTTCAGTTTTCATGCTCTGTAGGCATGTCCCGGTATTTATAGAAGCCTGAAACATAACTGAGGAAAAGCGTCAAAAAGAGAACCCTACTTTTAGCCCTTATTTCCTTTTTTTCATTTACTAACTTTTCCTTGAATCGATGACTACTAGTTCATAAAATTGTTTGCAGCGAGTGGAATCGCACTTCGATCTGGAGTTGCGAGCTGCAGTAATGCACGATATCCTGGATATGATGCCAGAGGGAATCAAGCAGAACAAGGCGCGAGTCATTCTGCAGCATTTGGCAGAGGCTTGGAGGTGTTGGAAGGCCAACATTCCCTGGAAGGTACGCTTACCCTCTATAAACAAGTGTTCATTCATGTAGTAGCTGCAGTAAATATACCTCATAATTACTGAATGAGTATCTGATCACAGGTTCCCGGTCTTCCGACTCCCGTGGAGAATATGATCCTTCGATACGTGAAGGCCAAGGCTGATTGGTGGACGAATTCTGCTCATTACAACAGGGAACGTGTTAGGAGAGGAGCGACGGTCGATAAGACTGTCTGCAAGAAGAACCTGGGACGACTCACTCGACTATTCCTCAAGGTAGGCAATGCAAACTAATTATAGTATATTTACTTATCACCATCAGAAAGAAATCGAAGGTAGAACATAGCACTCTCACACCCTTTCCAAGACTATTTGGCGATACTTCAGTGCTCTCCCTTTGCAGGCTGAACAAGAGCGTCAACACAACTATCTGAAGGACGGACCGTACATTTCAGCCGAAGAGGCAGTCGCGATCTACACGACAACTGTCCATTGGCTGGAATCCCGACGATTCTCTCCCATTCCCTTCCCTCCTCTCTCTTACAAACACGACACCAAGCTGCTCATTCTTGTCAGTTTATTCTTCTCTTCTTCTTTGTCTTCGATTGATTAATATTGTAATGTTTACAGGCTTTGGAACGGCTGAAGGAGGCGTATTCCGTGAAGAATCGACTGAACCAGTCACAAAGGGAAGAGTTGGCCCTGATCGAACAGGCCTACGATAATCCCCATGAGGCTCTGTCGAGGATCAAGAGACACATGCTTACGCAGAGGGCATTCAAGGTACTGTCGCCGGTGAATGTAATGATAAAACAACCTATCTTAAAATGCATTCTTTCATGAAGAAGAAGGTCTTCTACGATTCGATAGAAAATGACATGATAAAAAAAACTTATAACATCGCTACATACGTCGATGAAGGGGAAAAGGAAAGAGTGGGGATTGTTCAGGAAGTGGGAATCGAGTTCATGGATCTGTACACTCACGTAATTCCCGTGTACGATATCGAACCCCTCGAGAAAGTGACTGATGCATATCTCGATCAGTATCTCTGGTACGAAGCCGATAAGCGAAGGTACGATATACCCTTGATGTCAAGAATCGGCACAAGACCTTGCCTCGTGAATCGCCCCGTTCCTTCAGACTGTTCCCTGCTTGGGTGAAGCCTGCCGACACGGAACCCCCTCCTCTTCTCGTGTACAAATGGTGCCAGGGACTCAACAATCTACAGGATGTATGGGAGACGGCTGATGGGGAGTGTGGAGTGATGTTGGAAGCCAAGTTGGAGAAGGTCGCTGAGAAGATGGATCTCACGCTACTCAATCGACTGCTACGGTCAGTCGGGTAGCGAGAGGGTTACGGTAGTTTATTTAGGGGAAGTGGGGGTGAAGTTTTGCTTTTATAAGCGAAGCATTGGTAAGATGGTATGTGACTGTATGTGTGATATCTGGGTTAGATGGTTTGGATCCTTTGTGAAAGTAAGTGAACTATTTACAGATTGATCGTCGATCACAATATGGCCGATTATATGACTGCGAAGAACAACGTGTTGATCAACTACAAGGACATGAACCACACCAATTCCTTCGGAATCATTCGAGGACTGCAGTTCGCTTCGTTCATCATGCAGGTATTATACCCCATTCCTGTGCACTCTCTCTTACCTACCGTACCCCTCTACCTGCTCCTACCGTAACCGTTCAGTACTACGGTCTCGTGCTGGACCTTCTCATTCTCGGTCTCCGTCGTGCCTCTGAAATCTCGGGTCCTCCACAGTGTCCCAATGAGTTCCTCACCTTCCAGGTCTGTCAATTAGCTTGTCTCACTCTTCACTAAATACCTTGCAGGATATCGCAACGGAAACAGCTCATCCGATTCGAATGTACAGTCGATACATCGACAGAGTGTGGATCTTCTTCCGGTAGGAGTCTTGGTCTTTGATGGGGGGGGAAGAATTGGGTTTAGATTCCAACAAGACGAGTCGAAGGATCTCATCCAACGATATCTCACTGAACATCCCGATCCGAACAACGAGAACATCGTGGGATACAATAACAAGAAGTGTTGGCCGAGAGATGCGAGGATGAGACTGATGAAACACGATGTCAACCTGGGAAGAGCCGTATTCTGGGATATCAAGGTGAGTCTTCTCGCCAGATTTGGAATCTATATAATTGGCTCAGTTAGTGACAGAGTTGCTTTTGTGAAATTCGATGTATATCGTGGCTAATACAGTTGTATCGTTCGTATCTTCTCCTCTTGAGAACCGCCTTCCCCGTTCCGTGACAACAGTTGAATGGGAGAATGCCTTCGTGTCCGTCTACTCGAAAGACAACCCGAATCTCCTCTTCGACATGTGTGGATTCGAGTGCCGCATCCTGCCCAAGTGTCGAACTGCGAACGAAGAGTTCACTCACAGAGACGGAGTGTGGAATCTCCAGAACGAGGTTGGTATACACATTGTCTCTCTTTGCTTCTGAGACTTACTAAGTTTTGTGCTCCGTTGAATCTCTCAAGACTTGCCTCAATTTGTATTAATTGACTGTGTGCAGGTGACAAAGGAGCGAACAGCTCAATGTTTCCTCAAGGTGGACGAGGAATCGATGCTCAAGTTCCACAATCGAATCAGACAGGTGACTTTCCATTATCCTTGCCCTAATAACCCTCCCCCTTGAGATACTCATGTCTTCGGGAGCGACAACCTTCACGAAGATTGTGAACAAGTGGAATACGGCTCTAATTGGACTGATGACGTACTTCCGAGAAGCCGTGGTCAACACTCAGGAACTTCTCGATCTCTTGGTCAAGTGCGAGAATAAGATACAGACGAGGTTTGTAAGGGGAGCTTACTTGTTGTCGACGGGACATTAGTCCATCACGTGCACTCAATCACCTTGCCTTCCTTGCAGAATCAAGATTGGTCTCAACTCGAAGATGCCTGCCCGATTCCCTCCCGTTGTCTTCTACACTCCGAAGGAGATTGGAGGTCTCGGAATGTTGTCCATGGGACACGTTCTCATTCCCCAATCCGATCTCAGGTATTTCACGTCCCCATTCATTAGTGTTGTCTGCAAGACGTTGACCCTTCCCTCGATTCCATCACAAGTCGTCCTTGTTCAGATGGATGCAACAGACAGAAGCAGGAGGAGTCACTCACTTCCGATCGGGAATGACCCACGACGAAGACCAACTTATTCCCAATCTCTACAGATACATCCAGGTACCCTCTCCCTCTATCCCTGTATCCCTCTCCTCCATTCATTCCCCATCTTCAGCCATGGGAAGCGGAGTTCATCGATTCACAACGAGTTTGGGCTGAATACGCACTGAAGAGACAGGAGGCGAATGCACAGAATCGGTTAGAATGAAGGATATGGGGGAGGTGAGGGAAGGTACTCGTTGCAGACGATTGACCCTCGAGGACTTGGACGACAGTTGGGACAGAGGAATTCCGAGGATTAACACCCTCTTCCAGAAGGATCGACACACTCTCGCTTATGACAAGGGATGGAGAGTACGGACTGAGTTCAAGGCTTATCAGGTATGGAGGGATAATGCGACTGTAGGGGGTACTGTAGGGTAGGAGAGGAGATACTGTAGAGGGTACGGTAAGGGACAGTGTGGTTTCAGATTCTGAAGCAGAATCCCTTCTGGTGGACTCATCAGAGACACGACGGAAAGCTGTGGAATCTGAACAACTACCGAACGGATATGATCCAAGCACTCGGAGGAGTAGAGGGAATCCTCGAACACACGCTATTCAGAGTACGATATTCCCATGTCGTTTCAGTCTATTCCTGTCCGCCTGTATGCAATCTTTCATTGCAGGGAACGTACTTCCCCACGTGGGAGGGTCTCTTCTGGGAACGAGCCTCCGGATTCGAAGAATCCATGAAGTTCAAGAAGCTGACGAATGCGCAGAGGAGTGGTCTCAACCAGATTCCCAACCGTCGCTTCACTCTTTGGTGGTCGCCTACTATCAACAGAGCCAATGTCAGTTTGCTGATACCTACAGTATCCTCATCAGAGAGATGTCACATGATTACTGATTATTTGCTACTCTTGATGGAGAATGATGAGAAGCTTTCCACTTGGAATGATGGCATCCTGTAGATTGACTGTTTGTGTCTATGTTCCTGCTAGGAGTAAGTATGGTCGTTGCAGGTGTACGTCGGTTTCCAAGTGCAGCTGGATCTCACTGGAATCTTCATGCACGGAAAGATCCCGACTCTCAAGATATCTCTCATCCAGATCTTCCGTGCTCACTTGTGGCAGAAGATTCACGAGTCCGTTGTCATGGATCTCTGTCAAGTGAGACTTTTATGGTTGAGGAAAATGTTCCATCAGTCGTCTCATTCCTACTTCCGACGAGAGAGCGAAGCGGTATGAAGAGAGGTCAGACAAAGTAGGAATGAGTTTACTGACGGAACTTTTTCGTCAATAATATCCTTGTATTTAGAAATATATGGAAATACATGTTTTGGGCAGAGTGCGATAAGATTGGATCAATATAATGTGTTGTATTTGAGGTGTTCGATCAAGAGCTGGATGCCCTGGAGATCCAGACAGTGCAGAAGGAGACTATCCATCCCAGGAAGTCGTACAAGATGAACTCTTCCTGTGCAGATATCCTCCTCTTCGCTCAGTACAAATGGAATGTGTCCAGACCCTCGCTGTTGCCTGATTCCAAGTGAGTTATTGTGAAGATTATGGAATTGTGGAGAAACGACGGGGGAGAGGATAGATTGGAATGCTTTGTAGGGATGTGATGGACAACACGACTACACAGAAGTACTGGTTGGATATTCAGCTGAGATGGGGAGACTACGATTCTCACGATATCGAGAGGTGAATTTGGGGGGATAGATTGATGCATAGATGGGCAGAGTTTGCTGATAGGTTACTGCAGTAACCCTCCGATACATAAAGATCGAGAGTTTTAGTCATGCTGTTTTTCTGCAGCAGGCTACCCAATCTTGGAAAAAATTGTGCAGTAACCCACCCAACCACAGTACCTGCAACCGTGCCCACCTATGGATTGATGGGTTGGGAGTACTCGGTATTCCACCAATAGCCTATCTGCGTCAACTCCCCTCGTTACCCTCTCTCCGTCAGATACGCTCGTGCCAAGTTCCTGGACTACACTACAGACAACATGTCCATCTACCCGTCCCCCACTGGAGTCCTCATCGCTATCGATCTGGCCTACAATCTCTACTCTGCCTACGGTAACTGGTGCCCGGGAATGAAGCCGCTCATTCGGTTAGTCTCTTGTTCTTATTTGTTATGTTTTTATTTAGCACAATGCCAATTTCTACCGTGTGATTCTTACTTTATTCCTTTCAGTCAAGCAATGGCGAAGATCATCAAGTCGAACCCCGCCTTCTACGTGCTTCGTGAGCGTATCAGGAAGGGTCTCCAGTTGTACTCCTCCGAACCGACCGAACCATATCTGACGAGTCAGAACTACGGAGAACTCTTCTCCAATCAGATCATCTGGTAAGTACCCGAAACTACTTTCTGTTGTCATGTTGTCATCGTATCCCTCTCTCTGATAGAATGCATATTGATGTGCAGGTTCGTGGACGACACCAACGTGTACCGAGTGACGATCCACAAGACCTTCGAGGGAAATCTGACGACGAAGCCGATCAACGGAGCCATCTTCATCTTCAATCCCAGAACGGGACAACTCTTCCTCAAGATCATTCATACTTCTGTGTGGGCCGGACAGAAACGGTTGTCACAGGTGAGATAAGAGGGGACAGGTGTAGGTGATGTGCGAATTGGAAGAATAATTAATATTATTGATAAGGGCTATGATTGAGAGCTGGGGAAAGATATAGAAACAAAGACGGAGGTAATCTTTGGAAATGAATTAATGGGTCGTTGTAGTTGGCCAAGTGGAAGACTGCCGAGGAAGTGGCTGCACTCATTCGATCGTTGCCCGTGGAAGAACAGCCGAGACAGATCATCGTGACGAGAAAGGTACGGGTTACGGTAAGTGAAGGGGGTCAGACTCGTGATTGAAGGCTATGCTCGACCCTCTCGAAGTGCATCTTCTCGACTTCCCCAACATCGTCATCAAGGGATCCGAGCTCATGCTGCCCTTCCAGGTACCGTATTCCTATTATTCGTATTTGTCCCACTTTCTATCACGTTCACGATTCAGCCAATGATTCCCTTTGCAGGCCATCATGAAGATTGAGAAGTTGGGAGACTTGATTCTGAAGGCGACGGAACCTCAGATGGTCCTGTTCAATCTGTACGATGATTGGCTCAAGACGATCTCATCGTACACTGCCTTCTCTCGAGTCATTCTCATCATGAGAGGAATGCACATCAATCCCGATAAGACAAAGGTCATCCTCAAGCCGGACAAGACGACCATCACTGAACCCCATCACATATGGCCATCTCTCGGCGATGACGACTGGATCAAGGTATGGCGCGTGATTGGCTACGCATCGAGAATTTGTTGAATCGCTTGGTTATGCAGCTCTAGAGATTACTGGAGAACGATTAAGGAATGGTGAAGAAGTGTATCTATTTGAGGTGGAATTGGCGCTGAAGGACATGATTCTGGCTGATTACGGAAAGAAGAACAACGTGAACGTTGGTTCTCTGACGCAGTCGGAAGTGAGGGATATCATCCTCGGAATGGAAATCTCCGCCCCCTCTCAACAGAGGCAGCAGATTGCGGAGATTGAGAAGCAGACCAAGGAACAGAGTCAAGTCAGTTTATCCTGCTTTATGCATTTGGTCCAACTTCTTTCACATTGTAGCGCTGTCTGTGAAATGATGAAGAGTATAAGGAAATCCTTGAAGAAGAAGAAGTTAGAGAATGATGTGCAGGTGACGGCGACAACGACGAGGACAGTGAACAAGCACGGAGATGAGATCA
Source organism: Micoletzkya japonica (assembly GCA_900490955.1). Taxonomy (NCBI): domain Eukaryota; kingdom Metazoa; phylum Nematoda; class Chromadorea; order Rhabditida; family Diplogasteridae; genus Micoletzkya; species Micoletzkya japonica. The sequence continues at coordinate 681,366 of LS901484.1, read as the reverse complement.
TCACCTCGACGACCTCCAACTACGAGACTGCTTCATTCGCGAGTAGAACCGAGTGGAGAGTACGGTAAGCATGAAGAGTCACGTTCTCTGTGCAAACTAGAGTGGAGTCATGTCCCATGGTGTCTAGAACAAGTACTTGGCTAGCTATGAATGTGTGGTTCAGGGCCATCTCTGCCACCAACCTCCATCTCCGTACTCAACACATCTACGTCAATTCGGACGAAGTGAAGGACACGGGATACACGTACATTCTACCGAAGAACGTGCTCAAGAAGTTCATCGTAATCTCTGACCTCCGAACACAGGTTTTGTAATTTTATTTTTCATTAATGTTCTGGGCCTATTGTTATTCGAATTAAGATTTAAATGAAAATAGCTGGTAATTATCGAGGATTTTCCCCTTGCAGATCGCAGGAATGCTGTATGGAGTGTCCCCTCCCGACAACCCGCATGTCAAGGAGATTCGATGTATAGTCCTCGTTCCCCAGACTGGAAACCATCAGACTGTCATGCTCCCCAATCAACTACCCAATCACGAACTTCTCAACGATCTCGAGCCTCTCGGATGGTTTGTTCTTCATCTTATCTTTAAGGAATTGTGATTGACAGTTATTTTTTCCGTTCATTTCATAGACCAGGAAAAGAGCTCCGATACTCCTCCCTGTTTATTGTGTATATTATTGTGCCATGAAATGTTTGCATTCAGGATGCACACTCAACCGAATGAACTGCCTCAGTTGTCCCCTCAAGATGTGTGTACTCATGCAAAGATCATGTCGGAGAATGCAGCTTGGGATGGAGAGAAGACAGTCATTATCACTTGCAGGTTCGTTGCATCTTTCGTCACTTGTTATTTTCTATTTAAATTGTGCTCTATGCAAATATAGTTATTAAAAGCTTGACAAGTAAGAGAAGAGAATGTTTCAGTTTCACTCCTGGTTCGGTGTCGCTGACTGCATACAAGTTGACTCCGTCGGGATACGAATGGGGAAAGACGAACACGGATAGGGGACTCAATCCCAAGGGATACGCTCCCTCTCATTATGAGAAGGTTTGTTTGATACATTCTAGGAGTGGGTGTCTGCACCACAGTAACACGAAACGCTTTCAAGGATGGACAGCATGCCGGCACGATTATCGCTAAGTTTTTCGAAGGTTACTAACTTTAAAATCATACGACTCTTCAGGTGCAAATGCTCCTCTCCGAGCGATTCCTCGGTTTCTTCATGGTTCCCTCGGGCAAGATGTGGAACTACAACTTCATGGGTGAGTATCCCCGTTCTCGCGAGGATTACGGGATCCCTTGTGGATGACTGAGAATGATGTGCAGGTCCCCGATGGCAAGCAACGATGAAGTACGATGTGGTGCTGTCCAATCCGAAGGAGTTCTACCACGAAGATCACCGACCAGTCCACTTCCACAACTTCAAGGGATTCGATGATCCTCTCGGTATCTCATCCGCCGATAGGGAAGACTCGTTTGCTTGAAGGCATTTGAGGATAGAGCAAAACATGCATTCCATTTCATTCGTAATTAAGTACTTTGTATCTCTCCCGATTGACTGTTTCTAAGTTATTTGTAATGTCTCTTGTTCCATTTGTTGTTACGTTATACGCTTGTGTATCCTCTCAGAGTAGGATGAATAATAGAGCGAGATATCCAGTAGTTTTTTGGTCTGAAAACGAGTGTCTGGCTTTGATTGTAATTAAGTAGTTGTGGAGGATGTTGTTCTTTTGATACTCATAACTTGCACTTTTCTGTTCTCTGTTTCCCTTTTCCCGTTGGAAGATAAAGTGTATATCTGCTGTATCGTTGACTTCTGGGAACACGTTATGTCGAATAGTTATCTCGAGGGGTACTATAGTTGACGGAGACATCAATTGATCGATTGAGAAGTCTGGTTTAGGTATGCAAATTGATCGAGTGTATAGTGAGAACGAATGGAGAGGCAACACTAATGCACCCGCTTCTGCTCCCAAGAAAAGGGTACGGTAATGAGGGATCACGGTAGTACAACAAAAACATTGATGTGCAGGTCCAAGTGTCATTCGTGATTAGAGACGAAAAAGAAGAACGACATCGATCGTATGTTAATTCGCTTGCTGTGGATACAGTTAATGGACGGTTGTATTCGGGAGGGTCCGATACGATCATACGAATATGGGATGTGGGAAAGGAACGAAGGGTGAGTACGGCAGGGAGTACTGTAGGGAGGGATACGGTAGGACGGAGGGGAGAGGGGCTGTTAAGGAAGGAGTTAAACTGGTGCAAACTCTCGAGCATCACACAGATTGGGTGAATGACCTTGTGCTGTGTGGAGGAGGCAAATTTCGTATGTTTTTTTATTTCTACTCGCTCATAAACAATGATCTTTAATAATAGTGCCTGTTCAGTTCTGTCAGCCTCAAATGACACGACGATCAAAGTGTGGAATACGTCGAAGTATTACTGTATGAGTACACTGCGTGCCCACTCGGTAACCATCCTTTTCTCCCCTTCCATGGGTCTCCCTTGTCTAACAAGAGCACTCCTCATGGGATTGACAATGTCAAAGAGATAATGTATACCTTCTTAGTATTTTTCCCTGCATGAATCCCTTCCAGGACTATGTCTCGTGTCTTTCATATGCAAACGAGGCAGAAAGAGCAGTATCAGCGGGCTTCGACCAGATTATCTACCAATGGGACGTCTCCACTCTCACCAGGCTAACGAGTGTCAACAACGTCGTCACGAGTAGGCTACCGTAATCCTCGTCGAGACTACACTCTAGTTTGTAGCTAGTTCAATGTCGGGAACGAAGGAGAGCATCTACGCACTCGCTATCAATCCCACAGCTACCGTATGCGTATCTGGATCAACGGAAAAGGTGAGTAATGCCTTCCCTATTGCGTAAGTATATTATAAGTTGCTTGCTTGATTCATTGATTGATAATTAAGTTAATCAAGTACCTCAATAGTATGCTTAGGTTCTTCGAGTTTGGGACCCGAGGACATCGGAAAAGCTGATGAAATTACGAGGACACACCGACAATATTCGATCGATAAAGATTAACTATGATGGAACTAAGGTATGTTGTTTTGGATATGGTACGCTTATAAAAGTGGATGGGATTACTGTATGTTTAGTGCGTATCGTCGAGTAGTGATGGATCGATACGATTGTGGGACATTGGAATGCAGAGGTTAGTAGTGGAGATGAGCGAACCATTGACAAATTGATATGGCTTCAACGTTAACTTGCTGTTGCAAGTATAGGTTAAGGTTATTGGTTGTAGATGTATCTCGACGTGGAACGTGCACGAGGAAGGAGTGTGGACCATCGAAGTGGACTCCTCATTCTCCGCTGTTTACTCCTCGGGAAGAGACCGACTCGTCTGTAGAACTTCGCTCACTGATGGCAACACCCATACTCTCTTCAGAGAGGACCACCCAGTCAGGAAGGTAGTAGCTATCTATTCTTATTCATCTATAGTCCGACTACGTCTTGCGATTAAGTCAAAACAAGAGAGGTTTAATTCGAACTGTAGAATTTATCTAGCTATCGATGTAAACAGGTATTATTCCTGTAATTGAGGTAATTCTAAACGATCGAGACCGTCCAACCCACTTGTGGACTGCGACTACGAATGCATCTATCCGGAGGTACTCTCCCCTTCCCCTCCTATCTCCCCTCACCCCTATTCCATTTCTATCATTCTCTTCAGATGGACCCTTCCCCTCCCCGGATCCTTCTCTCCCTCTCAAGACCTGGGAAATCGATGTATTCGACCGGATATTTCCATTCCAGGAGCTCCCTCGATAAGGTTCGATTCACTCTATTCTTATGAGTAGTTGGTGAGCGCAGGAAACACGTAATACTGAATGATAAGAGACACGTGGTGACCAAAGACTCGGAGGGACGGGTCGCTTTGTACGATGTACTGTCTGCGAGCAAGGTAGGACTACGGTAGCTACCGTACTCCGTTCAGTTCGCGATACTCTTCTCTAGGTGGAGGAGTGTGGTCCGTTGTCAATGGAAGATGTAGTCAAGAAGTATTTCAAGAAGGTTTTCGTTCCCAGCTGGTTCTCCGTCGATTTGAAGAGTGGAGTCAGTCTCTCTACAGTACCCTCCCTCCTACCGTATCCCTCTCAGATGCTCCAAATCGTACTCGACGAGTCAGATGTATTCTCTGCCTGGTTATCAGCGAAAGAGGCTGCATTTGAAGATAACGACACGAAGAGTGGGTGGTCTCTCTTGCTATCAGGGGGTCGTATACCCCCCCCCCCTTTACAGCCTCCTCCCTATCCCTTATCCACCCTTACAGTCAACTACGGTGGAATGCTGCTTAGAGGTCTATTCGAACACTGGAGACAGTCCCCCACTCATTCCGATAACAATGTCACGGAAGTGGCCACAAAGGGCTTTCCCTCCCTTCCCCTTCACACTCCCATCATCATCTCTGAATCGTGTGGTCGACCCATCTTCCGACTCCTCGTAAGTCCCCTCAGGTTACGGTAGTCACTGTATGTTAATGTGCAGGTTAGGGATGCAGCGGGAGAGGTGGAGTCTCAGTTGTTATCGGAGTTCGTTCCCCAGTGGGTAACGGATGTAGTCACTCTCAACGACCTTCCCAAGTTCTCGAAGATTCCCTTCTTCCTCGTCCCTCATCCCAGTATGAACGTCAAGGTCCCGAGGAAGTGAGTTGCCTTATTTTTTTCAATCCTACAGTATCCCTCCCAGGGAACGACTGTCGGCAACTGAAATGCTGCAAGTACGGAAGGTTCTCGAGCACATCTACGAGAAGATTCTACACAATTCAGGCGATTCCGTCCCCCAGGAATCACTCGTTCCCATTCCCACTCTCGCGAATATAGAAAGTAAACTTGAGTTGTACTGTCAGGATCAGAAACTTGATCCCGAAATGGATCTGAGGACGGTCAAACATTTCATTTGGAAGCAAGGTGGAGATCTAATTTTACACTACAAAGCTCTTAGGTAGTTGTAAATTTACTTGTTGGTAGTTGTAATAGTATGGCTAATATTTACTTGTTAACTGCTTGTCACATTCCTACCCTACATATAGTTTGATACTATTTGTAAAGTTTGTGTATTCATTCACTGCCGTTCGACGGGTTTTAGTCAAGAGATTTATTAGTGTGCATATAATTAATGAAGAATGACTGCATGGAGAAGACAGAGAATGCGATGGAAGGGGAAGGGTCGAGACAGAGAAGAAGAAGACTGTACAAAAGGAACAAGGACACCTCTATTTCTTTCCCTTCTTGGGAGGCGCTGCGGGGGCATTTCGAGGCGGGGTCACTGGGCGGCTCGTCCCTGCTGAATACGCAAACTTCTTCTTGTCTGCCGGCTTGAGGATCTGCAAGGGAGGGATGAGAGGGGAAGGAGAGACAAGGTACAAGGGATGAGTCTGACCTGGAATGAACACATAAGAGTCTCGTCGACCGTCATCATCGAGCCTGCATTGTCAAACTCTCCGCAGTAGTTGGGAGCAGAGAAGAGAGTGACCAGCTGTCGCTTAGCAAAGAACTCGTATCCATCCTCGACCACCTGACAAGGAACATCTTTACTATACTTACTGAACAACGATAGCTTAGTACGCTTATACTCACAGCTAAATTAGTTCTTAAACTTGAAATAAATTATAGTTAGAGCTAACTTTTAAAAAAGAACCGAAGATAACTAACCTGATGAGCACGACAGATGAGGTCGAGATCGTGTTTGTGCAAGAACTTTGCCACAATCTCGGGTCCGAAGGTGAAGGAGACTCCTCGGTCGTTCTCTCCCCATCCCGTCACATCCTTATCCGGATCCGACCACAAAAGGTCACACAGCAGACCTGCACAATCACCGTCACTCATCTTTCTAATCACCCTTCTCTTATTTCGCACCAAACTGTTTCTCGACTATCCTCTACCCATCTATATACACCACCTCCTATCTTCAATACATTCCACATGCCATGTACTTCAAGGAACATGGTGTAATTAGATAAGAAGTTCCTAATTATCTACCTCAGTATCTAATCCAATTCAATGACACATGCAGTCAATCTAACCTTGATCCGGTACATCCGTTGGTCGCATAATACGACGAATCTGTTCCATAGACTGAAGGTCAGGCGAGAGACCGCCGTGACAACAGAAAATCTTCTCATCGATAATAGCCGATACAGGCAAGCAGTTGAAACAGTCTGTGAATGTCTTCCACAACTTGATGTTGTAGCGACGCTTGCCTGAATAAGGACGACTCATACACCGAATTACAGGGTTTGGAAATATTATAATTATAAGGAGCAACTAGAGCGGAAAAGATGTACAATGCATAAACTTACATTCGTCGTAGAATCCGTATATTCTGTTGATCGAAGCACATTCATGATTGCCTCGAAGAAGGAAGAAGTTCTCCGGGTACTTTATCTTGTACGCCAGCAGAAGGCAAATCGTTTCTAACGACTGCTTTCCTGAAAATCACGTGTCGTCGCAATAAAGAATCAACCAACAGACCTCTGTCGACATAGTCTCCAAGAAAGAGATAATTGGACTCCGGCGGAAATCCTCCATACTCGAACAATCGGAGAAGATCATAATACTGTCCATGGACATCACCTCAAGCACATAATTCTATTGAACCCCAATGCATAAAGCAATAACAACCAAGAGGATTAACAAAGAGACAGCGAAGAGTGGGAGCGTACCGCAAATTTTGAGAGGAGCCTCCAGCTCGAGAAGTATCGGTTGTGACAAAAAGATTTCCCTCGATTTGATGCATAATCCTTTTATCTCGTTCTCTGTCAGCTGTACATTCTTTCCTGGTTTCGATCCACGAACTATAATCAATCTCTTTTAAAGGATAGATCCTTCGTAAATCGTAAAGAGCGATGTTACCTTCCAGAAGTCGAGCGATGATGTTATCCAAATTGAGCTTGTCGGTCTCGGCCATCTCACTGACGGCCTACCCACGGGAGCCGACGACTCAACCTTTACCAATAATTTCGAATAATCGAGCAAAACAAGAGAAAATCGGACAAAAATGAAGTGAACTCGCGAACGAGCTACTCGATTAGCAATATCATGACTATCAAACGATAATCATTCACAGGCAAAGCAGAATAGCATCTAAGGCGACGCCAAGTTTGCCCGAATTTGTGGGAACGCATTTGAGGAGACACACGCGACGCGCGGCGCAGCGCATGCGATCCATTCCCAAGTGCATCGAACGCTTGAGTTGGTTACGGTAAGATCAGCTGATTGAGCCTCGTGAGCATCGAAGGTGCCGGTTGGCTTGTCCATCAAAGGAAGAAGCAGTTGTTGAAGTGAAAGGAGCTGGACTCCTCTCTATGCCTCCCTCTCTCAACCACAAGAATGAACAACGAAAGAAGAAGTCGAAGGGCCAATCAAACGGAGTCGCGGCTGTGCTTCCTGTACAGACGGTGAGAGTAGACAGACGACGAGACACGAGTGACTCGTCCCGTCTTGTCTCTCGTTACACTCCTCTCTTGGTCAGGTGCAGCCACAAGTTGAAGAGAAGCCAGTGACGCCGGCTATGGAAGAGCCGAAGAAGTTGCCTCAGGCACCCGTCAATCCCATCCGAGTCAACCCTCCGAGACCCGTCGAACCGCAGTTCAGGGGACAAATCGCCAAGCCACAGGCAGTCTCGTGAGTACTCATTCCTCTTGTACCAATGAATAAGGCCTTATAGAAATGCGAGTGTGGTGGGAGCAGTGGCGGACATGATTCACAGTACGATTCCTCTGTCGCCGACGTCTCCTGCTGACCAACCGGAGAAGATCGAATGGGTCGAGTTGCATCGATGTCCAGTCGGTTCGTTTTCTTGTATTACGGACTTCATAAGTAGTAAGCGCTTGGTCATAGTAGTAATGTCCAACCTCAAAGACTGTTGTGAAATCGGCTCAGGCGTGTTGTTTGCGCGCTCTGTAACTACTTGTTTTCGCTGATCTTGGTCTAGTTAGATGTTACCGAGTTCAATAGTAGTTCTCTCTGCCTCCTTTTCAAGTAGTTTCGCCTATCCACGTAGTGTTTGGGTGCATAATCGGGTGTGCGTGGTACGAGAGTATTTGTTATCAGATGACTCTTCTCGTTCGGTTGAGTGTCTCGTCATCGGATTGGCACGTGGCTTCCAGATATGGCTAATGAACGTGAGTGGTTCACTCGTGATTATATCTGACGAAGGTTGTTGTAGGAAGAGCTGTGTTGGGAGGAAGTGCTATCGGAGAGACAGGGACCTCTTCGGTTAGGCAAGCTTCTGCCTCACAAGCCTGTACCTCTGTCGCCCAACGACAAGGATAGGTTGGTTCTTAGGTTGTTGTACGGAACGAGATGCTTGTTGCAGTCTTGGACTGCTCCGTCCCTTATTCGCCCTTGTCGACGCTTCTTCTCCCAACCCCGACAAGATGTTTTGTTCTCTCACGATTCTCTCCCTTCCGACTGCTCAGAAGATGAACAAGTTGACCTTCGATGAGCCCATTGCATCCATTCTCGCGAGTGACATGTCAGTCATCCCCCTCTCCTTATTAATCCCTACTTCTCTTCTCTACAGGTTCACTGTACTCGCTATGAACACGTTCGCCGCAGTTCTCGATTCGCTTACGTTAACAGAAAGATTCCGAGTGAACATCGCGACTCCATCTGAGGGATTCGCCCCCGCCATCTCCCTGTGCTCTTCCTTCCTCGCCTTTGCTCATCCCAAGGTCCGTTCTCTTCTGTAGAAAGCTTTAGTGTCTTAACTTTAGTATTATGTGTTGAGTGGTCTTATTCCAGGCTGAACATGTGGAGACATCATGTGGAGGTCTGAGCATGGAACAGAGAGAACAGCCTTCCGTCACTGGACAAGTTCTGCAGGTGAGTAGATCTTTATCGCACATTTCTCTTTCGTTTGGCTATGCTATTAGCGTTTATTTGGAATTGGGATAAAGAAAGCATGATTTAGGCATTGTCTCGAACGATGAACAGCCTGAATGAGTCTGTGTCGGGATCCGGAAATCGTGGATTGGGACTGGTGGGAGTGGCCCATCTATCGTCTTCCACTCCCTCTAACATATCGATAATCGCTCGGTTCCTCGCCCACCTTTCTCCCATTTCTCATCTCAGCTTCGGGCCTGATGGAAGGTTGGAAGATTATAAAGTATTGATTCGGGTATCGTTGAACACCTTTTCTAGCATTTGAATGATAGAGCTGTCAAATTTTGGAGATTAAATATTACCTTACCTTCTATTTCTTTCGTTAATAGGGAGAAAAACAAAAGTGTTCCCTTTTTATGTCAGATGCTGATGTCGGTGAAAAATATGTAGCGACTGACTAATTGAGGTGTTTGATGACGGCGGACGAGAGTGGAAACGCCTTCAACGTCTTCATTCTCCATCCTCATCCCGCCAATATCACTCTCGGTGCTGTACAACACGTCTACAGGCTACACCGAGGGAATACCCCAGCTAAGGTACGTAGGGCATCTCTTCAAAGTTATAAAAAAACTGTAATTTGTGATTGTAGATAATCTCTTCGTCTTGGACTGTGGATGGTCGATGGTTGAGTGTGGCCACTAACCACGGGACTTCTCACATCTTCGCTGTCTGTCCCTATGGAGGTCCTCCCAGCAACAGGACTCATTCTCTTCGTCTTGCTAACAGGTGACTCATCTCATGCATGCAATGCCGATCTTTGTTACAGTTTATTTACGTTAAAATAAAAGCAAAAGTAAATAATAATAATGTAAAGGGAATCTCGATTCCTTCGATCTGCGGGTCTAACGGATGAGAACATGCTGCACACTCCAATTGTAAGGGAACGAACGCACAGTGGATCTCCGTTGACTGACAAGTGAGATATAATATCATTCGTCTTTCTATGGTACTTTATATTTTGTTTATCATCACATTCCAAAGTTGCTTTTTCTTCTAATTATATCGTACACCTCGAAGACTGGTTGACAAATCCGGGACTGGAACGTCCAGTCCCGGAAAAAGTGAGACAATAGCTTCCTGGCTCAAAAAGGAATATTTAAGCCTCAATCATTATAGATTTGGATTCCTCGTAATCGATTTCTATGCGAGGTATCAACAGATTTTGAAAAAAACCGCAATTTATATAGATTACGGTAAA
>LS901484.1:628538-670564 GCA_900490955.1 Micoletzkya japonica | reverse complement strand
GTTGACAAATCCGGGACTGGAACGTCCAGTCCCGGAAAAAGTGAGACAATAGCTTCCTGGCTCAAAAAGGAATATTTAAGCCTCAATCATTATAGATTTGGATTCCTCGTAATCGATTTCTATGCGAGGTATCAACAGATTTTGAAAAAAACCGCAATTTATATAGATTACGGTAAACAGTTTTGCGTGATACTCCAGACTACGGTACTGGTCGATTTCGCTTGCGCGTCTCAAACTTCTAGTACTCGACGCCAATGAGGTACTTGCAAGAATCTAAAAGGTAAAAAGAGAACACATCACAAATATAAAGGAAAAAGCGACCAGAAATCAATCGGCGAAGCGACGCTCACCACACAAGCGAAATCGATCAGTACCGTAGTCTGGAGTATCACGCAAAACTGTTTACCGTAATCTATATAAATTGCGGTTTTTTCAAAATCTGTTGATACCTCGCATAGAAATCGATTACGAGGAATCCAAATCTATAATGATTGAGGCTTAAATATTCCTTTTTGAGCCAGGAAGCTATTGTCTCACTTTTTCCGGGACTGGACGTTCCAGTCCCGGATTTGTCAACCAGTCTTCGCGGTGTACGATATGGTACATTCAGGAAGCACGTGGCTCTTGAGAAGGGATCAATCGGTCGTTCTTCTCTCAATCCTCGTATCGGTCCCTTCCCTCCTCCCATCACTCTGAACACTATCAAGAAGATCAGAGTCAGTATCTTACTTCTTCTCTGTTTTTGTCCATCGTTTCACAGTCTTCTATCTCGTAGGGGTAAAACTCTAAATGAGTGATATCTTCATCTAAAACGAGTCATTAAATGGTAGAGGGCATTGTCAATATTGCAGGAGAGTGCTCTGTCAGCTGACAAACTGTCTGCATGGGCATCCGATCTCACTCCAACTTCCCTCTCCTCAGGTACTGGTTGTTACAGTACCCATGGATCCGTCTCTGTATGTGTTCCCATCCTCACCTTCCCTCCAGGTCTGGGTCGTATCGGAGTGTCTTCCGTCTCTCGTCTCTCCGTTCTCTTCGCTTCCAATCAAACCCTTCTCATTGCTCGTGCAGATGGAGTCGTCTGTGCGTATGACATGAAGCTGGCCAAATTCCGTGAGTTATTCTGATTTTTCTTGACGGTGAGAGGCTTACTATTAGATTAAAGAACGTGTTGGGTTGATGTGAGATATAAGTGATATGCGTATGCAGATTCGGCAGATGATGTGCCTCGATTGGATGTGGTGCCCTCTGCGACATGGACACTGACTAGAACGAAGAAGGGAGACGACGTGCGAGTTCCCCTTCCAAGGGAAAGGTTGGATTTGTGGCTATTGCTATCTACAAGAAATTACGGTGGTTTGCGTAGGGTTAGTAAAGAGTGCCCTTTCAGTACTCTGATGAATGTCATCTTGAATGAGAGCGGCCCGAGTCGAAAGACCTCTACCGATACTCCCGATTGGATTCCACAGGTCCGCATGTATTCCCGTATTGTGCTCTTTCTTAGCTATGTATATGATCTGTCTAGTTTGAAAGAAGTGACTCGGGTAATGCTTGGTGTATGTCAGGTGGAGACGCATCCGTACTCTGCTCCCCACCGTAGACTCTGGCAGGGTCCTCAGTTCTCTTTCTACTGCTACAAAGAGGAACGAACCCCCAATCTCGTCAGTATCCTTTGATCATCACTTTATTTTGCAGTCAATAGTGCTTGTCGTTATTCCCTTGCCTAAAATAATTGTATTTTAAGGTGCCTGCTGCACAGAAGTGTGTGCCCATCGTAGTGGGAGGATCGACGGGTCGACCGATTGATTCGTTGGAAACTACGAGGATTGAGTGTGGAAGTTGGAGCAGCGAGAAGGTGAGAACGGAATCGGTTGGCTGGGGGAATCGGTTTTATTATCGATGAGATGTTAAATTTGTGGCAACAGAGTAAGCAGAGGAGTTGCAGGAGCGATATGGAGTAACGGATGAAATGGATGACATTTCGAAGGCTATCAACGAAGCCATGAAGGAAGTGCATGTAGACCACGAGGACAGCGTAAGTCATCGTTCTCTCTCTGCTATACAGACTCTTTCGACCCTTCCTTTTTATTCAACTATTCCATTGATCTCCTCGGACAAGTATTGCTTAACTGTATAGTATCCGTCGTTCAGAGAGTATCCGATGAGGAATTCTTCGATACGGCGAGTGGAGGACCGAGACTGAACGACAAGAAGGAAGATCTGCTCCAATTCGAAGATGATGAAGATTTCTCGATGGAGTGAAACAATGCCTCCTCTTTATTCTATTCCCTTTTAGTCAAGTGTTTATCCGTATGCAAATGTGTGCATCTTTCGTATAGGGATTCTAAGTGTGTATCTTGTCTTTACAGTCTATCTAGTCTTGTCACAAATAGTCTTAAGCTGATTCTGTAGTGGATTGGGTTGTTGTCCTGTACATTGTGTATTATTAGAAGCGTGATTCACTAGTTTGTCTTCTGTATATAGCAGTCCTACGGTGTAGTCGATGCCTTCAAATCAACAACTAAGCCTCTGTTCTAACCTCGTAAGTCCCCGTTTCGTAACTGCCATTTCTGTATGTTTCCAAATTGTACAAGTAGTTTATGGCACTTAGTTTGAAGTATAGCGTTTTATATATAAGGATATTCTCTTTCTAGGAGTATTCTAATTGTATACTTTATATGTATGCCAATATATGAGAGTCGTCCCCGTTCCTCCTTACTTATGCTTTCGTATCTTGTATGTATACTATGTACTATACGCACATTAATGCGCTGAGCGCCGTACGCTTCCCAGTGGTGACGATGAACATTTCCATGCTCATTCATCTACACAACTTATGACAACCGAGACAGGCAGTTGAAGCATGAACGAATGGCCAGACGATAAAAACACGGTTCATTCATTCATTCGTCTCTCCTTCTCCTCATCATGCGGTCGCCTAAGACTACGACTGCAGGAAGTGACAAGTTTGTGAGGGCAAGACAAGGGGGACATGAAGGGTCTATCTAGCAGGGCTTGGAACATTCCAAATACTAGTTTAAAGTAACGGTAGTAGGGAGACGAGTACGGTAGGTGAGATTAGTAGAGGATTGTTAAGGAATCCTACAAGTGACAATTCTAAGAAGAAGTCGAGAAGTAGCATGAAAGGTATACGGTAGGGAAGTGGAGGGGTACGGTAGAGGTTGTTAAGGGAAGACTAACTCAAAGAGGGACGCAGGAAGAAAGAAGGAACTAGGACCTCCCAGTAGCAAGGAAATGCAAATGATTATAACGAAAGCCAAGGCTGAAGTGAAGGAAGAGATTACGGTGGAAAAGAAGACCGAAAATAACAAGGAGGAAACTCGCGATGAGATTCTCTCTGAGCGATCGGATGAGAATACGGTATGTTGTAGAGGGGTATGGTATATAATACTGTAGAGAGTTGAGGGAGCGTCGGCTACCGTAATCCCGCCCCTTGACCCGGATACACCGTTGCTGTAAGTCGTGGGATACGGTAGCCAGGAATGGTTTATTTTAGAGACAGTGGATCAGACCCGAGGATTCCCGGTAGGTTACTCTGGAAGGGATACGGTAGGCGGTGGCGTATACTGTAGGTGTTGAGGAGAAGCTCGTCAGAAGCGAAGTGACATGAAGGGAATGCATCTTCTGACTCGACCCTGGACCACTTTCTCTCTGCTCTCTGTTGAACTCGTTCGTTGTCTCTTCTTCTCCCACCATACCCCCTACAGTATCCTCTACAGTATCCCTCTCCACCTCTTTCAAAATGTCCTTCTCTACTGTACCCCCTCTATGCTCCATCTACCGTACCCTACAGTACCCTCACAGATACTCGCAGCAGTGCTTCTCATAGTGTCGTTTCTCTCCACCTCCGGGTCCTCTACTCCCTTCCTTCTTCTCGTCATCAATCTCATTCTGGTCATTCTCTGTCTTCTCGCAGTAATCGTCGTTCTCGTGAGATCTTTATCTCTTTATCTTTCTTAATTTCGTGTCGTATGAACCAAGACAAATGAAGATTCTTCGTTATCCTCCCTGCCTCCTTTCAGTTCTTCCGTCTGCATGTATCAGTGCTCGATCGAGAGAACGCTCAACTCTTCACCATCTCTCCACGAGCTCGCTTCTGGGTCAGTGCCGTACCCTCCTACCGTATATACCCCCCCTCTTACCGTACCCTCCCTATCTCTTTCAGCTATTCGAGTCGCACACCCTTCGCTTCTCGCTGTGTGTCTATCTAGTGGTCCTGTCCCTGTGTCTTCCCTCTTCCAAATGGATCCTCTTCTCTCTTTCCCTTCTTCTCCTCTTCCTTCCCTCCGTTCACCTTGTCTTCTCTTTCCTCAAGAGACCCACGATCCCCGCTTGTTCCTAAGCCTTCATTTCCTCTACCGTACCCTCCCCTACTAACTCTACCGTAACCTTACCATATTCCCAATCTCCGAATGACTCCGAATGATCAATGATCTCATCCTCCTCTCAACTGTAAAGCTCCCATCTTCCCATTACTGCACCTTTATGAAAAGATGAAGATATCAGATAATAACGACATATTGTTTCACTAAACAAAAAACGCGGAAGAAGATTTTAAAAAATGGAACACAGTCTATAAATAGTATCTTGTTGTAAATATCGAGTTGAGTTCGGCAGAGAAGAGGAATGGAAAAAAACGATGAAAGCTCTTTGAATGATTTGATTTGGACTTGGGTCATCTGCCTTACTCTAGGTAGTACCTAAATGGGAGAGAGTGTGAATGCCCTGAGATGGAAGATAGGTCACAATTGAAGAAAGGGACTTGGCAGGGTATGACGAGTGAAGGAAACGAGAAGCAATAGAGGGAGAGAGGTTATGAGGAGACGAGAGGGAGAGGGAGAGGTTACAAGGGGAGCACAGGAGGAACAAGGGAGGGAGAGATCTTTCACTCTCGACCCGTAATTGCCTAGAGAGTGTCCTCATATCTCGTATCTCCCCCCATTCACCTTCCCACCTTCTCCCTTCCCTTGTCTTATCCCTCCTCGTCCCTTCCCTTCAATGCTCGACTCCTCAGAGGAATGGAGATCGTACACTCTTCTGTGAGTCACTCTTCGTCCATGCAAAGTATCTCCCTTCAATCCTTTTCAGCCGATCGAAGCAAGAGAAGCGACAGAAGCGAGTGAGTGGGCCATTGCCCGTTGATCCCTTGTACAACTTGTACCTCTATCCCTCCATCCCTCCATCCCTCCCTCTCCTTCCTCTCTCTCTTTTCTCTCCCTACCATTTTCCCGTCTACAGTATGTTCTTCAGATGGTTGATTCCCTTCGTTATGTCTCAGCCAACGCAGACGAATTGAGCAGTCGTGCAGAGGAGATAATGAAGTTGACGAAGGAACAGAGGAAGGAATGGGAGGAGAGGAGGAACACCAGAGTACGCACGACCTTTTACTAGTCCGCCTTCCGAAATTGCGAATGTCTCTTCGTCTCTTCAATTTTCATGCTCTCTCGCCTTCACTCTCTTAATTTGCATGCGAATCTATTCTACGCAGCATAACGTTGTGGTAAGACTTAATATAATATAATTTTATTGCAATTTCACGAAGAAACTCGGTTACAAAGAGAAAGAGAGAGAAGAAGTAAAACATATGAAAATAGCACATAAGGGAACGAGAGTGACTAATTAGAAAGACTTGTTTTATGTGAGGGATAAACACTCCCATCGGCCATCTGGAGGCATTCGTCGTCATCTAACATAAATGCATCAGCTGATAAGATTCAGAAGATGTTATCCGCTGCCGTTGTTATGCTTATTTGTCCTTCTTGTTCAGTCTAAAGAGGAGGACGAGGATTGGCTGGGTTCCCTCGAGTCGTGGAGAAGCAAGCGCATCTCCACACTAGAACGACGTAAGGTGTGTCCCCTCCCTCTCAACTCATTCCCTCCTTACTCCCTTCTCGCCTTCCTTTCCCCTCTCTCCTTTTCCTCTCCTATCTCCCCTCTTCTCTTCTTCCTTTTCTTCTTACTTGCCCTCGTCTCATTTGTGTTTATCGTCGCTCGTCAATTTTCAGTTGTTCGATGCCTACTGAACAGTACTCTCAAACAAACAAACCCTCTCCCTCTCTCCTTTACCTGTCTTCTCTCTCCCTCCTCTTTCCCTCTCTCTACTCTCTCTCCCCCTCCCTCCCTCTCACCAGCTTCTGCTTGAGATAGTCCTTTCCCCTACCCAATATGCTTCATATCGACACATCCCATCCCGTCCACCACTCCCTCCTTCGTATCATAGTTTCCCCCGTAAGTCTCGCTTCCCTTCCCTGCAATCTAGATGACCTTCTCCATCTAGTTATCACTCAATCACTCATATCCCCTCCCCCTCATATTCCATCTCACCTGTCTCTCAATCAATAAGCTCAAAACAGTTATAATGCAGAAAAAAGTTCAGAATGATCCTCCCGAAATTACGAGCATCCTGGGTGGTCGGGATTCGGGAATAGGAAAGAGTCCTTCTACTGCACTTTCTTCTTCGTTGTCTCCAGGTTAGGCTAACCTATTCTCGTTATAATAATAGGTATACGAGTGAAAGAAAATCGGTGTGTGCAAATTGTATGCTATGGCTTAAACAAGAAATGAAGAAAGTGAATTGACAGATTCGTTTCGTTCTCCTCGTAATTTCGTAGTGCGCGCCTTCTCTCCCACTCCCCACAAGGTTCCCGAACCGAAGAGTGAACTCGATCAAGTAAATTTACACATTTAAATTATTATATCTGAAATATTATTTTTGAATTATATTTAGCTTTAATATTATGTGTGAAAAAAATACAAATCAGGTGCTAATCGATCTACAACTATTGAGCAAAAATGAGGAGGAGAAGGGACAAGAGACTCCTCTTCCCTCGTCGTTCTTCTCTTCTCAAGGTATTCACTTGATAGATGCTATAGCGCTAGTATCTCAAGATGTAATACTCGTATCTCAAGATGTAATACTCCCTCAGAAAATATCTTCAGAAACAGTGCTTCCTTTTCAGAATCAAAGGCAGACACGGACCTCGAATTGTCTTCCAATCGAATAGAACGTGCCACAGTCTCCGCTGTCCTTCACTATTCTCCCATCGAAGCGAAGACTACGGTATAAGGGACTACGGTAGTTGGAGTACTGTAGTCTGTTAAGAGAGTCGTCACTTCGACTGTAGAGACATTGAAGAAGGACGCCTCACCGCCCTCTAGGAGGTCCAATGCTAGAGTATGATCTTATCATATTATTATAGATGATTATTTTTATTAGAGTATCGAGAGATTTTACTAACAAAAAGTACTTTGAGATGGTAGTGGATATTCCCCTGGAAGACCCTCCATCGTCGTCTTTCCCTCGTACGAATTCCTATCGCTCATCTACACTCAATCCCATCAATCCACCTCTTCCCCCGAAGGCTCGCAATATTCCTTTTTATTTCACAGATGCTATTTGTAGAGCTTAGCTAATATCCTTGATCCATTAGTAATTATTGACTATCTGTCAAAATTTCTCTCTCTGATATAAAGACGGAATAAATAATGAGTGGTTCCCTTTCAGGAATTATCTCCCTCTCCTCCCCCAGTTTCCTCTTCATCTACCCATCAATATGACTATCGTTTCCTCACATTTGACGATAAGCCCGGTCCAGGGAAACTGATAGATTTCATCCCGGAAGTCGAGAGGAAAGAGGGAGAGAGTGGAGGGTCTTTGAGGAGAGTCAAGAGGGGAGAGGACCCTCTGCTCATTCGAAACTACAACCTGCAACCTGTTCCCGTATGTCTTACTATTTTATCTAGCCCTCTCTCTATCTAAAACCATTATTTCACAAAACAGAGCGAAATGATGAGATACTTCTTAGGCTCTCCCTCTTCCACGAAGAAGAGAATTCATGAAGAACAGTCGACCGGGAGACAGCAGTACACTTCCCTCTAAGGTTACTATTTATTAGCCAGATGATTACGGTAGATGCCGGTGATACCGTAACCCACCGTATCCCCTTCAGTTTTCATCTCCCGTTCCTCGTGTAGGTCGATCGCCTCAAGTGAGTCTTTCTATTCCCTCTGCATTGCTAATAACGCTAACATCTTGTTTTTTATTGTGTGATGTTCTTGTCATGCTAAGAGATTAATGTAATAATTTTTTGACAGCTAAGTTTCGCCGTTTCACCCTATTAATTATTTATCAACTATGTCACTTGTTTCGTTTTTTCTAACCATGCGTTCCGTGATATGTCTCTCTTTGCTTTTGTGTCCGAGTGTTCGAGTGTTTCTTCCCCGTCCCAAGCTTTCTCTCATTTTCTCCACTACCGTAACCCTTCGACTTCTCCCCTTCACCTCTACCTTTCCCTTCCCTCTCCTTCTTCTCAACTCATCGATACCCTTTTAGTGGATTCAAGAGACGGAGATCAAAGAGAGAAACGAGTACGAAACGACGTATTCGAATGGAGACAGTGAGACGATAGTCGAGAAGAGAAATACACTGGAAGTGTCCACACATCCTATGACTGCACTGGTACATTAGTCATTCCGTTGCCGTTTCTCGAGTTCGGCAGCTCACCCATAATTGGCTCATCCTTGTCTTGTCAAAGTGCGAGTATGGACCAAGGACGTAAAGAAATGCAGACGAATAATGTATTTTGGGTGGTCTGGCCTTGAGCCGAACTCTAGTCCACGCTGTCCACGTTCATTTACATATGTCACTTGTAGTATTATCATTGTCAAGTGTCAGTCCCTTGCATTTCAGTTTGTCATTCGTGAGAAGCCGTCTTAGAGCTTTAAGCTATTTGTAACTCAAGTTGCCTTCAGGAATGGATTATGGTCACAGAAGCACAGAAGCATGCCACACCCGGAGTATCGAGGAATGCACGGTCGAATGTTGACAAGTGAGGATTCCTATTGTTAGAGAAGATTGTTTATTTGCGAGATTGGAGAGAGGAAGTGGAGATGAACACACCTTTACAGTAAATTTGCATCGCAACTCGAAGAGAAGTTGGCAAGGAGATTGGAGTTGATTGAGAAGGCCGAGAAGGTGAGATCTTAGGCGAAAAAGTTCCGCCAGTAAACTCATTCCTACGTTGTCCGGACTCTCTTCATAGAGCTCCTCTCTCTTGGAAGAAATAGGAATGAGACAATTGACGGAACATTTTCCTCAACCAGAATAAGACGGATTAAAACATCCCAGTAACGCGGCTATTGTCGACTTCACATCTAGAAACTTTTGGAACTAAATAGAATCATAACGGGATTTTGCGAATTTCCCGAAAATTATTAGTAGAATGAACTAAATAGCATCTGAAGGAAGTAGTATAGGAACGAGGGATTATAATACCGTTTTCGACATTTCAGTCATTTCAACACATTTTCATTCTCTGCAGTCAGAGAATTACCTCATTTACAACACTTTTCCTCGAAAAATAAGAAAATGAGTCAATTTTTGGAGAACTAAAAAGTGCTTATTTTCAATAAATTTTATACATTTTCGATCAATTTTTTGCTTGGATGTCGATTTTATTTTCTATTTCTCATTTTCATGCTTAAATGCTCGAAAATGTATCATTATCACACTTTTTAGAAAATCAGTGGATGTCGAAGGATGTCGATTTCTTTTAAAAAGTGGTATCGTCCTTTTTTTCAATAAAATTAATGTTCAATAAATGGTGAAGCTAGAAAAAAATCTAAAACCACTAACAAATCTAGATCTACTAGAATTGGTAGAACTTTTGGAAATCAAGAACTTCCGTGGTGTATTTATGAGACACTGCTAGCCAAGGTGAATTGACATAAATCAGACCTAATAGTTGAAATTATCCTTTTCCAATTCTTTCTTCTTTTCATCGGTTAAATGGTATGCCCGAAGCTGTTGGACGAAGTCATTTGCTTCAACGAAGGCCGCGTTCACATCACGAGCGTTGTGGCTGTTTGTGTAGAACGACGAATGACAACTGAAACAAATACACATAAAAATGGAAAACAAAACTTCTACACTTACGCTTCGAATACTGCAAACTGGTTCCCGATTTCGCGAGAAAGAGCCCTCACGAAGCCCCTCTTTCCGTTTTGTGAATGTAGCTTTACTTTGAGTTGGCGAGTTGTAATAAACTCTGAAAATGAATACATTGCATAAACATTAAGAAATAAAATTACCCTGTACGGCGATTGAGGCACTACACCACAGCACTTCACATGCAAGCCGAAAGTCAGCAATTTTTATGAAGAGTTTGGATAAAGTCAGCATACTCTCCGGAGTGTGATCTTGTCCTCGGTTCATGGTCTTCTGAAATAATAAATATTGATTCAATCGTTACAAAAAACCACTTACTTCACAAAGTGAGTTCAGGCATTCTTGCATGAGGGGTTCAGCTTCGTTCTCTTGGTTCTCCATAAGTTTCTGAAATGTAAAGTAACATTATATGTATATAAATAATATATAAACCAACCTCAAACAATGTGTCCTTCTTCTCATACTTGCTCAAGGCGTTTCGCAGTGCGTTTTCCATCTCTTGCACTTCATCGTTGCCATAAATACTTTGAAAGTATTTTTTGAACAAACTCTCGAGCGTAGCCTTCTCGAGCAACTTTTGGAGTCGTGGATCGTGGCGCCAGTTCATCTTGTAATACTGAGCCTATAACGCTTGAACTCTGTAAACGTATTCGATCAATTAGAGAGAGAGAGAGAGAGAGAGAGAGAGAGAGAGAGAGAGAGAGAGAGAGAGAGGAGAAAGTATCAATAATTGTTATCAAACTCCAAGTTAAGGAGAAAATAACAATGATAATCACAGATGGGAAATCACGAAATCAACGCGAACTGCAGAAGAAAAGGAAGTCTTTTTACAAATCGCATTACAAATGTTAGAATGGGGTGGAAGGATGTGATGATGGAGTCTCTCAATTTTCTCTGCGTCACTCTCCACAGCATTCCAAGCGTTCTAATAGCGAATAGCGGTTTCCGCGCATAGGATCCGATCCTGTGGGCGAACCAGTGAACGAAAAATTATGAATTTTTAAACTTAAGATCGCCTCTATGAATTCTAACTCCTCCGAAAATTTGGTGCAGATTGGATTAGCCAGTCTTGAGAAAATTCAAAAATAGTGGTCAATTCGCTATTAGACACATTCTTCACCGGGCGGAATACTGTGTCTCTTCCACTCTAGCCCAACGCGTTTGCGTGTTGCGTCGCGTTTGTCTAGTTCAACTGGGGCAAATGTGTGATTGCGCTCGGTCACAGTGAGGAAGAGAAAAGAAAGTCACACAAAAGAGAAAGGGAACACTGCTGACCTTTATACGTCACATATGTTTGGGGTGGAAAAGAAGATAAATTATCTGCTAAAGGAATCCAAAAGAATAGAAATAGTGATATATTAACAAAAGAGAAGTACCTCGAATGTCTAATGAATAAGGAATTGATTATTGGAGAAAATAAAGGCTTCAGGTTCATTGATAAGAGAATGAAGACTTATGAATTGAGTAAAACTGGTTTATCTCCAGTGTATCCAAAAGGTGTTGTAATGGATGATGGCATTCACATCAGACCAATTACTGACTTTTGATAAGCATGAGAGTCTATCAATTTTAGAAGGAGTAGACAATAATAACCGCAATGGTGTGTTCCAAATTCTTGAATTTGGAAAGTTGATAATTCTATTTTTTTATCTTCCCCATTTTTTAAATATTCTTGAAGTTCTAAAGGTGGATCTAATCCAAAGGAATCAAAATAATAAATGTTTTCTTTATTCTTGGAGTAACAAACCCAATGAGTACCTTTACCTTTTGAAGAATCCAAATTTATGATACCAACTTCTTTTTCACCAATCTTAGATAGCAAAGTATCTCGCATAAAAACACCACGGAAGTTCTTGATTTCCAAAAGTTCTACCAATTCTAGTAGATCAAGATTTGTTAGTGGTTTTAGATTTTTTCTAGCTTCACCATTTATTGAACATTAATTTTATTGAAAAAATGACGATACCACTTTTTAAAAGAAATCGACATCCTTCGACATCCACTGATTTTCTAAAAAGTGTGATAATGATACATTTTCGAGCATTTAGGCATGAAAATGAGAAATAGAAAATAAAATCGACATCCAAGCAAAAAATTGATCGAAAATGTATAAAATTTATTGAAAATAAGCACTTTTTAGTTCTCCAAAAATTGACTCATTTTCTTATTTTTCGAGGAAAGTGTTGTAAATGAGGTAATTCTCTGACTGCAGAGAATGAAAATGTGTTGAAATGACTGAAATGTCGAAAACGGTATTATAATCCCTCGTTCCTATACTACTGAAGGAATCGACGGAACGATTGAAGATGAGTGAGGGAAGGCCGAGAGTGGATGGAAGGGAGCGATGTGCAGAGTGCAGACAACCACTCGGTAAGGGAGGGACAGTGACAGGGACAGTGACAGTCACAGTCACAGTCACAGTCACAGTGACAGTGACAGTGACAGTGACAGTGACAGTGACAGTGACAGGAAAAGTGATAATTACAGTCTCCTTGCAGGCAGAGGGTCAGCGATGGTCATCGGATCTCTTCCCTTGTACTTCCACATGCCATGTTTCCGCTGTTCCGTCTGCTACACTCCCCTCGGTATTCCCTCTTACCCAAATCCTACCGTAACCCCTTCCCTCTCCATCCCTACCGTACCCTTTCCCTTATTGCCTTCAGATAACGGCTCCGACTCGTCACAAGTTCATCTCAGAGAGGGTCATCTCCACTGCTCACAATGCTATTCCAACGCTACTCTCCGTCTTTCCAAAGTATAGAACGATAAACAATTTTACACCTTTTTTCGTTGGCTTGTAAAACACGCAAAAAGTTCAGTCGAATATCGTAGTCCAGGGAAAGGGGAAAACTAGACTGTTATTCTCCAAGCAAAAGAAGTCCTGAACATTTGCTCGAGACTAGATAAAGATAAAAGGGTGAAAAGGGGGAAAGCGATCGGTACCAGTTAGTATTTGTGCCGTACTCTATGTCATGTGTATGCCATTCCTTCACTCCTTCTTCCCTTCTCTCAACTGTCTCGAAAAACTCTGACTCTTCAAATAATGACATCGTCTACTGCATTTGTTGACCCCGGGCGATAGCATAGTGAGAGTAAATCGAGAGAAGAGAGGGAAAGAGGGAGGGAGAGAGGTGAAGGGAGAGGGAGAGTGCCTAAGGTGAAAGAGAGAGGGTAGGAAAACGAGAGTCAAATGCCATCGCATACAAACTTTGCTATCGTAAGCAATAAGATGAAACCGGAAAGGCAAATTCTTGTGTTATCAATTCTCTCGAATTCCCAACTCGACCTTTGATGTGTGAGTGTAGTGGAAAAGAGTAAGCGAAGGAGGACTCGTCAAGTACTTCGCTGTCATTGTCTTATGCACAAGTTGATTCTTTGACAGCACTAATACTTGTTCGTGTGCGAACGAACCAACCAACTACAAGCACTACTATCCGAACTCACCAGAGATATGAAACTCTTTGACGTTACTGCACAGCGAGTAGTGCTAATGACTGCTTCACTATTGTTTATTGTTTTGATGTTACTTTTTATGGAATTTATTCTTGTAAGCTTTAGATGTGCTCAAAGGACGGAATTCAGATGTCAACATTTAAAATTAAAGTAGACAATTGGGGAATATACTGTCATTGAATCATCTCATGCTTTACGGTAAATTGTTCCTGTGATCGAAGATCCAAAGTGCTAATTAATGAACTGTAAGCGATACTCGTGAGAGGGGCTCAGCAGGAAGAGTGAAGTGAGATGTGCTTACCCCGAGGAAGTGGAAAGAGAGAAGAGAAGTGAGAGGGGGAGGGGAGGGCGGAGGGAGAGGGATCAAGTGAGACGTTTGTGTGTACAATAGTCAGTGGCATTCATATTCAATCATTGACTGACCGACAGTCCCCTCCCCTCCCCTCCCATCCCATCGCAGTCCTCTTTATCTCCCTTGTATGCATCATCCCCCCTCCTTCCCTCCATCCACCTCTTCTTCCCCTCATTCCCTCCTCGACTCCTCCCCCTTCCATCTCACAGTTACTTCATGATTCCACGGGTCGTGACCCCTCTTCTGTCCCTCCTCCCCTTTCTCCTCCTCTCCCTGCCCTCTTCCCTTTCCCTTTCCCCCCTCGAAGACAACGTCCCTCTGACTCCCCTCGACTTCATCAATGCAGCTTCCGTGCGTACAGACGTGCACGTCCCTCACAATCTACGGAATGATCAGAGATTCGTGCGAGTGAGCCTTCCTCTTCTTCTCCTCTTCATCATCTCATTATTCTTCTGTCGCCTACCTTTCACTCCTTTCACTCCCTCCGACGGCCGTGTCTTTTTTGACTAGATCAGAGGGTGGCAGGTCTACTCCACTACTCATTCACCCACTCTCTCACTCCCTCTTTCATACTCTCCCTCTCAATCTCTTTTATTTGTCTCGCTCCCTCTAGGTATTTCTTGACTAGTCTAACAGCGCCAATCCACGTACCCCTTATTCAGAGGAGTAAAAGAGGAGCAGTCGTAACCCTCGAGAAGGACAAATGGCCTGGAGGGAGAGTACCGTATGTGCTGTCGTCAGCCTACAGTAAGACTACAGTATCCCCCGAGTCCTCTCCCCCTCCCATTCATCCAATCCTCGCCCCTCCCTCGACCCATCCATTTCTTCTCCATTTCAGCTGAAGCTCAGCGTGCAGTATTCGCTCGTTCGATAGCTGCCTATGCGTCGAGAACTTGCATTCGATTTGTACCGAGGCAGTCTACAGACAAAGACTACATAGTCATCTCGAAGCTTGACGGGTGAGTTTTTAGTGGAAACATAGCTATCTATGTATTCCTGTGAAAACGATACATCATACAAATCACAACGTCTGTCTAAAGTGACTTCCCTTAAAGCGTAGATCAACATTTGCCACGCACTCCAGTCGTTCCCAGATACACACTTAGGGTAGCTGACTGGTTGCAAGATTATGGAAATACACACCCACGATATCTGCTGCATATATCCCTTTTCATCGGATACACTTGGAGAAAAGTGATCCAGGATCTCCTGGGTGCCTATTTGCATAAACGCCGACAGATTTGCGGGCCCTCCAGACAGCTCGACTGGGTGTCTCTGGGAGCGAGGGGAGGCTAACGAGTGTACTGCAGAAAGCGATCGTAGATTGACAGAGAATTAACGAGCTCAATCGATGATGCAATGCCGTGTATTGCAGATGCTACGCGGACTTCGCTCGTGTGGGGGGTCGACAGCAAGTTTCGTTGGCCGACGAGTGCATGGACTACTCGACCATCGTGCACGAACTCATGCACGTCATCGGTTAGTTGACAGTCTCAGACGACGTCATCGTCTGTCTCACTGTTAGTCCATTCATACAGCGACATCACAAGCCCTTCTCTGTAGGAATGTTTGTGTTTACGCGTGCGTCTCCTCGTTCCTTTCCCTTTCCTCCTTTCACTTCTCTCACAGGGTTCATCCACGAACACCAACGAGAGGACAGGGATGCCTTCGTGCAGATTGTATGGAACAACGTCCTTCCGGGTCGGTCTTCCCTTCCCCTTTTTCACCTTACGAGTCTTGACAAGAAGATAGTTGAAAGCGGTGACCAACGTCAACTCTTTCGTAAACTACCTCTCCTCGCTTTCCAACAAGAGTTGCAGGCGCCAATACGGACTTCGACAAGTTAACCGGATTGGGACTGTCGTATTACGGCGAGAAATACGACTATTTCTCGTTGATGCACTACGAGAGCAACGAGGGTGGGGCAGTTGGCAACTAGCGTCCTCCTTCTCCCTTCCACTCGATTCATTCCACGAATCGAACCTGCTTCCTCCTCCTTCTCAATGTGTAAATGATAACACATTCCAGGTTCGAAAAACGGTCGAAACACGATCGAAGCGAAGAATACGGCGTACACTCCACTGATGGGGAAGAGCACGGACTTCTCACAGTCTGATCTCAATCGGATCAATCGCGCCTATCAGTGCACTGCCTATCTCAGAGGGTGAAGACGAGTGACGAGTGACGACTGCTTCGCTAGTTAGTCTGTTCGTTAACTACGGCTCTTGGGTAATATTAGGGCAGAGGACCTGCATCGATGCTTTCTTAGCCGCTTTTGCCTTGTCCGTCGCGTCCTGTTGTCTTTGTCTTGTAGTTTGCCTTTTCAACTTCTCCCAACACGAAGCTTGCTGAACTAAACTCTCTTTACTTGTGCTGTCATCGAAGGCGTGCACTAGTAAATGTTGTGTTAGTAAATTGTCCATGTCCCATAGGTGTTTAGCTTCTCCTTGTCCCGTGCCTTCCGTCCCATCCCCCCTCCCCAACCCTCTCCTTTCAGAGTCTCCCGTCATCCTCTTCCCCGTAAACCCTTCGTCCGTCCCTTCATGCCCTTGAGAGGGTAACTGTCTGTACATTGAGTCACTGAGTCTCCTCTATCTACTCTCCCTATCTACGGGTTCCCTCTAATACACATCCCTTCCAATCACTGCAATATCTCCCCTTCCCTGCCCCTTTCCTGTTAAATACTACATCAACTCAAAAGTCAGATTAGACCTTTAAACGGTCCGATTTCGGTTGTCTGTTGTATGTGCACCCTTCCCCTCCTCCACAGTCATCCCCTTCCCATCCCCTTTTCATACTGGTCACTGTCACACGTGGAATTGTGCCTGTAACTTGTTCAAATGCTTTGCAACTCGCATTGTCTTCGGTTGAATATGCAATGAAACAATACAGTCAGATTGTCAGTTGAACTGAGATGTACACCGGAAACAATAATGCTAGAGGGGAAAGATATTAAGGCATAGTATGGCACCCATTATGGGAGTAGAGATGAATAAGTCGAGTCAAATCGAAATAATGAGATTACCAAGTAGAAACACATTATGCATACCGTAATGCTACACGAAATCGACCCTATTTCAAAGCAGAGAGGGGTTGACTAGATATTATGAAGAATCATAGAAATATCTATGCGTTTTTAACAATCTAAACTATCTACAGTAACAACTAGTGCGAACATACAGTATAGAACAGGATGCTAAAAGGGCATCAAGGAAAATGGGCGCGCTGTCATTTTTATGATGACGTTGGATAATGGAGTAGCACATAAGGGAGTGTAGTACTCCATTATCTGCCATCACTCCTTACTCTTTTTCGAGTACTTCCCCCGCACGAATGCACCACTGAGTTGAACCCTTAACCACCGATATTCGCTCCCTTTCCATACCTTCCTCGCCTATCAATCTCCCCCAATTCACTTACTCCATTTCCGTAACAAGTTAGTTCCAGAACCGTTGACGGCTGTACAGGATGTTTACAGCGATATCTGAATGGATGGTATGCCATCAGCTAAGTGATTTGAATGAGGGCCCCACAACGAAAGGAGTACTCTTACCTACAGTAGGGTACCTCTTCGAGTACGGTATCGAGTCTACGAGAAGAGAAAATGGAACGGAAATCGGAGAGAGAAACGATGGAATTGAAGGAGATGGAGAAGAGAGAAGGAGAGCAGAGGGAACGCCAGGTCTGACAATAAAATACATTAACATTATATTGAATGAAATACATTAACATTACATTCCTGCGAGTCCTATCTTACATTTTTTTAATGTTCGTAGTGCATTCGCTTTCACTGCGTTCATTTAAAAGCTACATCTACGAAACTCAATAGCTACAGTCCATACCCGACCATCCTATACCGTATCCCTCCTACCCTAAATCTACCGTACCCTCGACCTACCAGAATAAGCGAAGCCAAGTCATCGGCAGTGATAACGGCGACCAGATTAGATACATCTGCTAGGAGATTGTAGTGAAGGGCAGGGACTCCTTGGGAGGAAAGGGATAGGAGGTACGTGAGATAGTCGAGATTGATCTGAAACGAGGGAAGGGAGGGATCGTGGAAGGGGACAGATCGAAGGAAGATAGAGATTAGGGAACGCCGTCGCCGACCTCGACAAAGTGAAGGTGTGGCAGACGCTTGCGATGTACAGGAGTGATGCGAAGGGAGAGGAAGGGGAGAGGAATACGGTAGCAGGGGGAATACAGGTCAAGTGACGGCATATTCTCTACCTCAATGTAAGAACAATAAAATATATTCGCACACAGAAAATCGTCAGTAATAGGTTGACTTGGAGACGAAGATCGTTATTTTATGATAACAAGGCGTTGACTGGAAAGATACCGTAAGCCTTTTGAGCGGAAGCGATGCCAGAAGAATTGACGAATTCCTCGATAAACTCCATTCAAACGACGGATTGGTAGAAGAGAGAGTAAGTGTACTGTAACTCAATACTCGATACCGCAATCCGCTCGTCCCTCCCACATTTTCGCCATGTATCTATTCCCCATAATACCGTAACCCCTATCAGCTCAGCTACCATAAGCCATACTGAACAACTTACTCTACTTTGACCTTAGCACACATCGCAGAGCACCAAGCAAGGACGTAGACCAATACGTTATCCATTGTACTTGTCGTTGTCTTCTTCCCGTCTTTGTTAACTTGTATACGCAGTGTATCCACTTCCATCCACGAGAGTAACTTAACCATTTACTGTTAGCAACTAATCTGCTCTGGACTCAATCTCTCACACTTCTCCACTACCCTACCCCAATAGATAGACTTTATAGTTGTGCAGACTGGTCAGTACAATGATTATGTTTCATGCAACATTGTTAACCGCGACGCGTCTCATATTGGCCAAATGACCATTCTGCACAACTCTAACAGACTCCCTCCCCCACCTACCGTATCCCTCTCCTCGCCAATCCCTCTCACTCACCAATTGTGCAGTACCTCTTGAGATGGTACTCCAGGTAGCATCTTTCGATTCCACCTCAGCCTTCATATTTCCCCCCGAATGCGATACATACAAGGTCTTCAACCGAGTCTCGTTCCCTTTCAACAAGGATCGTCGACTCTCTTCCAAATCTCAACCAATATATGTGATACAGTAACCCAACTAACTACTGAATACAGTAGTATCCACTTACCACTTTTGGAGGGATCGTAGACGGATAGAGCATAAGTGAGGGAGGAGTCGAAGGGGGAGGAGATACCGTACCCTATATCCATTGCCCACACTCGGACATTCACTCGCATCCTCAAATATATAGATTAACTCACGCTTCAGACCATCTACGAGACTTTTCAATCGAATCCCAAGCATACAGTATCTACTGAGAACATTCACCTTGGGAGGGTACGGTAGTTGTTGTATACGATATGTCGCCATTCGGAATTCACTCTACTGACGGAAGTGTAAAGATCGATTGGGGGAAGGCGACTGAATATCTGTAATGACGTCTCCCTCAACTATTTTTTGTTTATGACTCATCCTTATTTGTACTAAACATCTTGTTGCTATCCTACACTGCACAAACAATGATATTAGCTTATTCAAATGAGCTGTTTGATTCCGATCACAACATGATGATAGCGGTGTTTTGATTGATAAAGGTGCAGAGATAATACTTTGCAGATAAGCTGTGTAGTGTCTATCACCGGAAAGCACCGTGTGGTAGAGAGCGGGAAACGGACCCATCCTCAGATAGGTTTCAATTCGCGCTTTAAATGGACGAAATGCACAACCGTGAAACAAGTCCGTTGTCTGTTTCGCAAATACCGGTTTTTGACGTTTTCAAGTCTCTCAAGTTTTCAAAGTAAGGAATGAATGAGAATTATAACACAGCAAACCTGGAGCCACAATTCTGGAGGCAGGAAGGGTTCTCGATCGACAATCATAAGACACTCGATACTACTCTCCGATTCGTCCCTTCCCTTTAATGACATGAGACTAGGCATTACTAGAGTTGCTAGAGGGACAACGAGGGAAGAGAACAAGGGAGGGGAAGTGAGGGGGGAGAGACGGAGAGAGATTGCTATCAAGTTCACGGAACTAGTGTAGACAACAGACAGTATAGAGAGATGACGGGAAGGGGAAAGAGTAGGAACAAGAAAATAGTCAACTGTATAGACGAAGCTGCACCGCAGTCCTCCCACCTACAGTATACCACAGTACACAACAACTGAATCGTAGACTGATATGGGGGTCTGGGGGGTGAGCAGAGGGCGGTACTGACTGTCCCATTGTATCACAACAAGCGTAGTCTCCTCCCTATCTAGCCCCCCCCCCTCTCCTCCCCTCCAACCCGCGAGACTTGTCCCTTCCCCTCAAGTACTCGCATGCGGTCACTCCGATTGCATCTTACTTCTTTCCCTCACTTCCTCCACTTCAAGTCTCTCAATTAAATGGTCTTTTATCTGTTCAAAACACTGTATCAATAAATAATACATCTTTTTTAACATGTACACATACTTTGCAGAAGAATGAAGGGTCCTCAGAGGGAAAACGATAGATGGAGCAAGAACAATTGGTAAAGGGGGAAAGGGGGCATAAGGGGGAAGGGGTAGAAATGGAGTCTAGCGTCCTAGGTAGGGATGGATAGAGAGACACCGAGTGAGGAGGATAATGAGAGAGATGAGTATACCCCGGAGGAATAGAAGGGGAGATGAGGGTGAGTACAAGGGAGGGGGACACGATAGAGCAATAGAGGGAAACAACCAAGTAACAATCATTCATTTCAGAGCTAAGTGTACAACAAGAAAGAATCCAAAAAGATATTAGAGGGACACTCAAGCCTTTGGCATTGGCTCGTCCCTTTCACTCTGCTACTAAGGCCATCTTCAATCAATAAATAGTGAGAAGACGACTCTCTTGATATACTGTAGGGTACTGTAGATGAGGAAAGAAGAAAGAGAAGGGAGTATGTGGATCAAGAGAACGAGACATGGCAACACTAGGGAATCAGTGAGTGATAACAAATGAATGGGGGGACGGGGAGAATAATGAGACGATTAAGAGATAACAGTGATACGTCGGGGATTAATCACAATAGAGCACGACCGAGAATATAAAGAGGGTACGGTAGGGGTTATTGTAGGGACAGGGGTAGTTAAGGGAGAGATAGATGGCTATGTACCTATATGTATCCCCTTATTGAGCCGAAGATGCAGTGAGTTAATGGATACTAAGGAAAAGGAGAATAAAGAGGAAGAAAAGGTGATACTCGTAATGGATGATGAAAGCCGTGGTGTGGCTGAGTTGATGGGGAAAATGAAGAAAGAATTGACCAATATACGGATACGGTACAACAAATCGGGAACACGGGCTATAGTTACAGATAATGGAGAGTTACACCTATGCGGAGATGTCGAAGGTTCTATGACGGACGATATCGATTGATTGTTTGGAAGGACAGAATTCAGGGACTAGTCAAAAGAGGGAAAGGGACACCGACTAGAAGATGACTCGTAATGGAGAACCGAGAAGAAGGGAACATGCAATGGGGGCACTACTAGAAACAGGCGAGGTTAGTGATGGTATTAGCACTCTTCTATTCATGTAATGGATGGATGGAGTGAGAGGGGAGGGAAGGACGAAGGGAAGGAATGCTAGGGGAGACAAGCAGACGACCAGCGTCCATTAGACACAGATATATTACCTAGGGGACTAAAGGGGGGGGGGATCGGTCATCGGAAGGAAGAGTCCCCCTCCGTCGGCTTCCCACTAACCATCGCTTGCCCCGTCTGCCCCATCATTCCCGGTTGCACCATCTACAACACAATCCTTGCCTTCTCTTCCCTCACTTCTCCCCCTATCCTTTAGCCCACCCCATTTTTATCGTCATTTTGCTAACCATTATCGCTATTCTTTCTTTTCATTTACCGCATTTCCTTGTGAAATGGCATAAATCTATCTATATTCCGCCCCTATGCCTCCCCTAACCTGTCCAGCAAAGTGTTGTTGTGGTCCTCCCCTCCCAGCGTACGCCCATTGCTGTGGATTCATCCCTGGTTGCCCTTGGAACCGAGGCTGATTCTGGTAGTACATTGCATGCTGGGCATTCGGTTGACCGTGCATGGCACCCGCCTGCATCGGTTGACCATGAGGGGGACCTGGTTGCTGAAAGGGAAGGGTACGGTAGGGTGAAGGGGTACTGTAGATGAACTAGGGAATACCGTAGTCTATGAAGAAACGTGCCAAAGTACGTACCCTGGGTGCCATCATCTTCACCTGCTGGCTATTCGCATCTGCACCTTGCATCCCTCCAGGCATTCCTGTAATGAGTTTATCTCTTCCGTCCCTTAGATCTTCGTTCCTTCATTGTCTAACTTGTCTAGGGGTACGGTAGCCAGACGGGACGACCTCACTAACATTTTACTTTTACCAGGTTCATTAATTATCCAAATATCTCTATGCCTCACCTGGTCTCATCCCCTGCATCTGCATCCCCTGCATATTCGGTTGTCCCATCACTCCTTGCTGTCCCATTGCATACCCCGCATTGGGAGCCTGTCGATATGCGGGGGGCATTTGATTGGAGGGAGGGACTCCGCCCGGACGAGGTACCCCCTGTTGGGATACTCCCACTCCCATTCCTGAAGGCGGCCGATTAGCAGGTAGATAGACTCCAAGGGATCAATACATTTTAACGATTTCGCGAGTGACCCAAACCATGTAATCACAAGTTCGTATCGGAAAGTAAAGCTAATATAAAGCAATATAAAGAAAGAGAGTAATACTAACCAGGCCTCATGGCATTGGGCTTGCCTCCCTGCATGATGGCATTGTGCTGTGCACCCATCCCCCCGTGCATCCCTCCCATCTGCTGTCCCCCCGGGTACTGTCCCACTCCTCCTGGGACTCCGCCCATATGCGATGACGTCATCATCGACGCTTGAGGAGCTTGCGAGGAAGCGAACGACGAAGGTGCACCACCTGAGGGGAGCATTGGAGTTAAACCATTCATTCCATACACACAGTACCCTTCTACGGGAAAGCAGAGTATATAGGCTAGCCAAGAAGGATGGATTATAAGAGAGTCCGCTTACCATGAGGGAACTTGCCTCCCGCCCTTGGATCCATCGAGTTGTTCTGTTGTGAGGGAGGTCCGGCCCCTCCCATTCCCCCTCCTCCTCCTCCCCCTTTGTGACCTCCTCCCTGTGGAGGAAGTGGTCCACTTCCAGGTTGAGATGAAGGGGTCGACGAAGCGGCTGAAAGTGAGACATTTAAGGGGCTAATGGCATATAATCGTGTCTTAGATCTGAGAATAGCCCTTAAAGGGACATGGAAGCCAAAAAAGATTGGCTTTCATATGAAAGTTTATCGCCTAAATAATATAAAAACCAGAGTGCACAAAAATGTCTACTTCGCAAGATATCCTAAAAATCGTTTCCCGGTCAAGGCGCAGTCTTACTGCGTTTAGCGCATAGTAACGAGGCAAATGGCATCGAGGTATTCCCGGAACAAATACATATTTCTCGCTCCAGGAATTTTTTTAAAATATTTTTCAACCGCTATTATCTTTATTATCGTCTAAGAAACATATCAAATATTGCCATATTCGGTTTCAAAAAGTTTGTCGCTTCCATGTCCCTTTAGGGTAAGTAATATGGGGTGTACTGACGAGTGTTGGGTGCGGGGGCGGTCGAGGGGGCAGCAGCAGACAGTCCCTCCATACGACGTCTCATCATCATATCCGCCCGTCTCGCGATGCATCTCTTCTGTTCTTGCAGCTTCTGACGAATGTTCAGACAGAACGGAACCTGAATCAACGGGGTTAGGGAGGAGGGGATCGGGGAGGGGGTACGGTAGGGTGGTGATGGATGGGTATACGGTAGGGATATGGCAAGAGATGAGCAGCTCACCTGGCATCCCTCCCTCGTACAGTGTTTGGCATGGTAGCAGCACAAGGCGATCAACTGTTTGCAGACCGGGCAAGAGGCGTTGACTCGCTGAAGGAAATCGATCGATATGAATATAGTTATCGATTAGTTGTACAATATAGTTGATTCATTCATTCATCATTAGTTATCGATTAGTTATCGATTACTCCCCGGATCAATCGATAACCGACCCACCTTCTTGCACATCTTCGTGTGCGCGACGACCCTCTTCATCTTGTGACACGACATTCGGCGACAGTTCGCATCGCGACAAGTACACGCATGGACCAGAGAGTGGATGCAACGCTGAATGAGGGAAGGGGTTGGGAGGGGTACGGTAGGGTAGGGAATGGGTGTGAAAGCAAGAGTTGAGGAGAGAATCATTGGTACCTGGATGCTCTCGTATCTCGAATTGCCCGAGTTGTCGTTCCTTCCACCGTAATCGTCAACGATGGTCTTAATCGGTTCGAGGGGATGCTCGTGCTTTGTGAGATTCTTGCACGCGTCACACAGATCGAAGTCCTGAAGGGAGGCATACTCACTTCCACTCACACACTAATAAAGAGACTAATCGATAGCATTCAAGTGAAGAGTCCACTCACATCGCAGATAGTACAGTGCCACTTGGCATTGGTTCCCGAGCAAGTATTGCACGTATACTCGATTCCCTTGCTTGAATCTTGCTCGTGGAGTGCATGGGCTAGACAGAGAGTTGAGTACTTCGCACGACGAAGCGACGAGAACTCCCAGTGCTCTTCTCGGGCTCTGAATGGGGAAGGGTCAGCGAGGGTACGGTAGATGGGGTATTGTAGATATCATGAAGGATACGGTACCTGGTGAGGAAGGTGTCCCTTCCATCCATCAACTCCGAAGCCATGAGGGGATCGGGGTCTTCGATGTCTGCTGTGAGGGAAAGAGCAGCTTGGGCAGAGACGAGACGAATGGTGAAGAAGACCTGCGAAGAATGGATTGATCGAGGGATAGGACAATACCATCTTATCTATGTAACAGCATAGCGGTAAAGGGTAATACACTTACGTACAGTAACCCCTTACCTACAGTAACCCACCCCCCTACAGTACCCCTTCTCACCTCCTTGTGCTTCTCGAACTGTGCATACAGTTTATCGGCGACTTCGTTCCCCGTGAGACTTCCCTGCTTCTTCTTACTCTTCACTCCGCTCTTCTTCAGATTGTTCTTCTTGTTCTTCGTACTCTTCTTCTTCCCGTTATCTCCACTTCCACCCGCCTGCAATTGCCCCTTCGACCGTGTTATCTCTCTCCCTCATAACCCCCTCTCCCTTCCCTCTCAACCACCTCCCAACCTGGAATATGTCATCCTCCTCCTCGTTCTCCTCAGTCTCCTCTTGTTTCTTCCTTGCAGCCTCCTCCTGTCCTGCTTCCCTTATGCAGTCTTCGATGACATTCGGCCAGAAGTCTCCCTCGAAGTAGGGGAGGTCACAGGGAGTGGTCAGTCCGTCGTCCTTCGACTGCTTGTAGATGTCCTTGTACTCGACCACACACTTCTCCTCTTTTCCCTTGTCCAACATCTTCTTGTACCTGCAGTCACACTCTCATTCCACACCCTACATTAACTCCAGTTCCCTTTCCCTCAATATCTCCCACACCACTAACCAGTCTTGTAATCTCTTGGGTTTGGGTATCTTCTGTTCGGGGGGATGGCAGTGGAAGATGTAGTCGTCTCCTTCAGAAGGGGGACACGCCCAGATGTGAGCCATCGTGTATCCCAACTTCTTCGCGTAACTGAACGAGAGGTTTAGAAGGGAGGAAGATAGTAATAGATTATAGGGAAAGAAATGAATAAACGGATGAACACTGACTCGAGGTATCCCAGGAGAATTTCGTGGTAGACATCAGTACGGAGATGACGAGGTTGGAAGAAGTGGACCGAGTCGAGATAGGCAATGTACACTCGCCGTTGGTTGGGAGCGGGACACTTGCTACCGTACTCTTGCACGTGCAGACCGAAGAAGCACACCTACGAAGGAGACTGTCTTACTGTAACTAGACCGAAGTCGGGCATCTTCCACTCTACGTGATAGTCAGGCAATACACACCTCCACTCCATCGATCACTTCAAAGGCGAATATAGCCTTGGTTCGGTACGGGAATTTGGAGGGGAATTTGCCGTCGTTACAGTATTTGTTCCTCATGAAGGGCTTGACCTCGACCTCCTTCTCCACCACCGATAAGACTCGTATGATCACCTTAATTGCCTGATTAGCGGTTATACGGGTCCCCTTTAAACCAGGCTGATGTCAATGAGAGAGCAATAAGTGCCATCTCCCCTCGCAACTCACTTCATTCGAAGCGTCCTTCGAGTGTTTCCGAATGAATCCGTTGACTCGATCCTCGAGGTGCGTGCTCAACTTGCAATGGGGAAGCTTCTTCGAGAGGAATTTGTTCTCCGGTTGGTTGTACGGTCGTTCTTGTCGGCATGTGGGACACACGAATCCCTCGGGCCAGATCTCAAAGGAAACCAATGGTCTCTATGCTAATCTGGGGATCTATTCCCTCCAGAACACAATCATCATAAAGATAGAACGTACCTTCTTGTCGTAGAGTGCGCATATCCTGTGCCATCTCCTGTGACAGTACTTGCAACTCTCAAAGGGTTCCCAATCGATCAGATTGTTCTTCAGAAGCTTGAAGTTTGCCTTCGGAACCATGTTCGACTTGTCGTTTGGATTCTCGGAGAGGGAGATACCTTCCTGCAAGGAGGAGGGTTAGGAGGTGACACAGACGGACAAAAGAGAGACATACAAACGGACAAACGGATCGATAATGAATGGGAGGACACGAACCTCGGGCAGGGCATCGTAGCACTTCTGACAGTACGTGTATCGATCGGAGACCACGACACCGTAGGAGTTGGAGGTCGATTCGTAGCTGAATGAGGGCATATCGAGAGGGGAGGGGGGGGGGGGGTAAGAAGGAAATAAGGGAGGAAGGAAAGGAGGGAAAGAAGGGGAGACCTTCACACTTACCACCAGTACTGTTGGTCTCTCGCTATGGTGCACATGGATGCTCCATAGCAGAAGAGGGAAAGGGGAGTGAAGGAGAGTCGTTGTCCACAACAATAACCGAGATCGAACATCACCGGGTTGATGAGGTCCGTGAACAGTTCCGACAACTACAATGGAACACCATTTACTACTGTACCCACAATACGAAACCGAATCATACTTATATCTTCCCAGGTTTAACCCCATAACAAATGTGTGGTATCGCATCATTCAATAGGTATACCGTAACCCCCCTACAGTATTCCCTCCCCTCACCTTCGTCGAGTACTTGTAGACCTTGCTGTTCTTTCTGTTGTACAGCCAAGCATTCTCGAACATCAACCACATATCGTCGCAGAATTGCCACGGATTCGTGTAGCTTCCATTGTCCAGTTTCTCGCGAATCGTCTGAATACAGACAATTAGTCATTCATTCCTCCCTTTACTGCTTACTTGTAGATCCATCGGCCGTTTGACGATTTCAAAGTAATCGGGAATATTCAACATAATGGGATCGACGGGGACCTGAATGAGGGTGGATTAGAGACGAAATTGAGAAGGGAATAAGGATAGGACGAACCTTGAAGGGAACCGCATCGTCACTCGAGTCTAACCTCTCGAGAATTGGTAATAATCGACGACGGAGATCCGTGAGATCGAACACCTGCACATCATTATGAGGGAAGGGATTACGGTAAGTGGTACGGTAGGGAGAGGAACAAACACTTACGCATTCAGCCTGTGGAGGGGGAGTGGCATCTCGTCTGATAGGAACCTCCTTCTTAGGGGTGGGAGTAGAGGCAGAGGACGGCAGTTGGTCTGTTGGGGCTTTAGAGGGGGGACCCGAGGTTGAGGGAGTCGAGGCTGAAGGGGAGAAAGAATAGAGGAGGACGACAGTAATACACTGCCTATATGCCATTATAAAGGCTGCGTTAGACTCCAACGCCGAGAGATTTAATGCAAATCGAGAGAGCAGCAGACTTCGAATCTTATTCAAAGGGATGTAAAGAAGGGAAAGGTAACTCACTGGAGACTTCCTCTTTGACCGAGAGCATTCCATTGAGAATGGATCCATTCTGTCGAGGGGACTCCATCTCCTCCTTCTTCACTTCTCCATTCACATGCACATTCGACTCCGACGCTGCAATGCATTCGTTACACACACGCTACCGTACCTCATAACTCCTAAAATCAATCCAATCTACAGTACCCCCAATGACTCACGTCCAGCACTTCCAGGCTGTGCCCAGGGGGTCTCCTGTTTGATGTTGACGGAAGAGGGTAGATCAGAGAAGAAGGAAGAGGTGGGAGTGGACCCCCCGGCCCCCGAAGTCCCTGCACTTCCCCCTTGTCTCATTCCTTGTTCGGACATTCTCTTCTGCTTCTTCTCTTGCAGTTCCTTCTGTATCTTGTAGATCTTCTCAGCCAGAAGGTGGTAGTACTCTTCCTGCAATCAGCTCCTTTCTTACTCAATTCTCTTGCTGTCTAACTGGTACAACCTCAGTACTCCGTCCCCCCTCAACTCCCCCAATCCCTCCTAATACTTACTCTATCCTCCGCAGACTCGAACATTTCCTTCTCGACCTTCCTCGCGTACTGTATCAGATCCTTTATCCTCTGATCTTGCATCGCCGATGGATCGGGAGAGGGGAATATCGCCTTGACCAGCTTTCCCACCTCAAACAAAACCTTCATTCTTCCGTTTGCCTACAGTATCGTCTACAGTACTCCCCTCCTACTACAGTATCCCCTTCAAGTACAGTATCCCCCACATACCAAATGATGTCTCAAGTCGTTGGTCACGTCGGCATGCCAGTCCTTCCTCGTACTGGGAGGCTCTGGCTGGGGCCAACTTGTGACGTCCGTTCCTCCCTTCATTCCCACTCGGACTCCCGCTCGGTTGGGAGGGTTCGGGGAGCGGAAGGCGTCACTGAAGAGGGGAAAGGTATTCGGAAGGTCAGAGGGCGTCATGAGAGGGGGAGACGGAGTAGAGAACAGTAGAGATACGCATACCTAGGATTGTAGTCATTGAGTAAGTTGTGTCCCGCACTTCCAGGAGGAATGGCCATGCCGGGAGAGCCGAAGAGGGTCTCCATCTGAAGGGAACACTCACTCTCTTCCTCCTCTTGTCTACTCTAGTAGTCCCCGTCCTCTGCTTCCATGCCCTCCCCCCTATATCCTCCCATCCCCCTAACCACTTACACTGTTCCTCTGCGGAGGCATATGCATGTTCTGTGCCTGTGACCCTCCCATGCCCATGGGTCCCCCTGGGGGTCCTCCCTGAGGCTGTCCCATCATTCCCATCGGCTGTTGCTGTTGTTGTGGAGGTCCCCCTCCGGTCATCAGAAGGCTACCCACGTCGCCGAGGTCGGTTACTGAATTCGTGTTCATTTCAATAAACTCTAAAAAGCCCAATTCACTAATGTTTCTCCGTTATCTAGTTGCAATGTTGTATTGTTCTTCTTTGCGTCATACTTTTCTTTCCTTATTCACAGTTCTAAACGCATGGCAAACAATTTTAACCAATTTGAAAAATAAAAATAGGAAAACATACTACTTCGTGTATTGTTGGGTCCGTTGGGCGTACTCGCTTGGATGTTCTTGAGGGGTCTGCACACGGGACAGTCCTCTCGGTTGCAGTTCTTCCAATGGGCGATGATCTGTCGAGACGAGGCACAGTGGGCGACTGAAACCAAGAGGGTACTGTAGTCGAGGAGCACGATAGGTGGGAGTGATGTACGATTGGTCAAGATAGGATCAAAGAGTGGAATAACAACTGACAGGTGCAGGTCCGTCCATTGTTGCAACTCGTCATGTGTTGGAGGACTTCCTTCATCGTGGAACAGTGAGGGAGAGTACAGTGGTTGGCCACCCTTTGACCGTCATTCTGCAATACCGTACTCCCTTCCATGCCTCCTCTCATATTCCCTCTCAACACCATCCCTCTATTTCCCCCCTCACCCCACATACCCCTCGATCCCTCTGCTGGCACTTGTGTGCATGTAGTAGCAGCACAAGTTGTTGTTGAATGAGTTTTCTCTTCTCGGGGTCCTGTACAGCCTGTCCCCCCGGGGAGGGTCCCATCACATTTGGTGGCCCCCCCTGCACGGGTTGTTGTCCTCCCGGTTGCTGCTGCATCATTGCTTGTGGATGTCCCGGTTGGGGACGGCCCCCTGGTCCCATGGCCATTGGTTGCTGAAGAGAAGAATTATACGGGAGGGAGTATTGATTGAAACAAGTGAAGTTAAGCAAGAGATCAGAGGAATCGCAGGATAAATAAAGAGCGAGTGAAGAAGCAGTCAACTGACCCCGGGGGCTGGCCTCATGTGTCCCATGTGACCGTGAGCCATCGCATCAGTCATCATCATCTGAATAAATCAGTCAATCGACTCCACCGTATTCCCCTCCCCTTCCCCTGCACTTCCCTTCCATCTCACCACCATTACTCTATTCCCCTCGCAGTCTTCCCTCCGACCTCTCACAAGGGAAGGACAAATAGTTATCATCAGATCCAGACATGAGACCACTACCATTCGATAGAGCGCAGAAAGATTAGTAGATCCTGAGAAAATTAGCTGCCGACGTCCACACATCTTCGAGAAATCCGACGTCAAAGTTTCCGAAGGATTCTATACGGTCCCGACCAAGTCTCGACCACGGGTTCCTCTACCCCAGCCGGCAAGACCAGAAGCCGGCGGCGCAGCAGGGAAGAGGTGGGACTGGGGGGCAGTAACCTATTGGTTCGGCTCCCACCGGTGGCGAAGTTTTTGCAAACCTCTGGGACTTGCGAGTTTTAAAATTTTTTGGGTTACTATCTGTGAAAAATGCAGATGATAAATCAGATCCGGTGTTCCTCTGACACTCGCTCTACAGTGACTAGGCCGTCACCAGAGTTCTCTTTCATATGGGTCGAAAATTTGATAACGCAGAAGATGTCGTGGAATTTTAGTGTAAGTCTTCTTTGAAACATTTTCCGTAAGTTTTCAAGAAATGAAGAAAAAAACTTGAAAATCACGTCCCAGAGACTTGCAAAAACTTTGCCACCGCGGGGAACCGAACCAATAGGTTACCGCACCCCAGTCCCACCTCTTCCCAGCTGCGCCGCCGACTCGTTGTTGTGGTGTCGCCGGCTGGGGTATAGGAACCCTTAGGCGAGACTTGGTCGGGACCGTGCAGAATCCTTCGGAAACTTTGACGTCGGATTTCTCGAAGATGTGTGGCCGTCGGCAGCTAATTTTCTCAGGATCTACTAATCTTTCTGCGCTCTATCGAATGGTAGTGGTCTCATGTCTGGATCTGATGATAACTATTTGTCCTTCCCTTGCCAGTCTCATTCTCCCTCCCTCTCCCCTCTTACCTGTTGATTGGGATTCATCATTTGCTGTTGCCCTGCAGCATATGCTGGTTGTCCCCTTCCCATTGGCATTCCATTGTAGCCCGGCTGTAATGCAAGACAATAAATAGACTATATCATACTTTGTGAATAACTATCATAAATTCAAGAAGATGAGAGACGAATAAATATGAGAGGAATAAGATACATGTTGCATGTATTGTTCCCTGGACTGCATGAATTGTTGTTGTGCATCGTATGCATTCGCAGCCATCATTGGATTCCTCTGCATCATGGGATTTCCTTGCTGTCCCTGTTGCATACCCGGATGCATCATGCCTGCAATCACACGATACCGTATACCCACACTGTCGTTGTGGGACCCTTCCCTTCTTCAACTACCGTACACCCGGTCCTTCCAACAGTCCTACACTACGACTCGTCGTCGACCATCTCATCCTGCCCTACCGTACCCCCATTCCTTCGTCTCGAGACCCTTCCCTCCCCGTACCTCGTTGCATTTGTTGTGCAGTTCTCTGTTGTTGTTGCATGGCCTGTCCATTGGGTATCATCTGCATTCCCCTGCCTTGCATAGCCGCTCCCCTTCCCTGTCCTTGCATAGGGAATCCCACTCGTGGTTGTCCCTGTTGGTAGAACATCTGTTGGGGAGGACCGCCCATCATTTGTTGCTGACTGCAATGGAACAATTTAACATCTACCGCAATACTTACACACTATATCTTGGAAGACTAGACCTTTCAAGATCATCAGCATTTTCACCCAAAGAGAGGGAAACTTACTTGGGGTGTTGCTGGTACTGTTGTTGCATTTGTTGTTGTTGTTGCATGGCAGCGTCAGGATAGGGCATTCCCGGCTGGCCGGCTCTTCCCATCACTGCCCCTGGGGGCATTTGAGGAGCAACTCGACCTGCTACTGAGGTCGGCTGGGGAGGAGACACCATCGTATTCCCCCCACCCATCGGACTCCTGCAACGAAGAGATTGGGTTACGGTACAAGGAGGTGGTATACAAATAAGTACTGCAATTGATACAAGACTGACTCGCTCAGACAGTACTAAAAGGTGATCATATGTTATGTTCACTGTTGATATGGAATAATCACTGCGAGGATGGAGCACTGTACTCAAGGAAGGGTACTGTAGATTACCGTACTGACCGATTGGGATAGGCGTGTTGGGGTGGTCCTCCAGCTCCCCCGAAGGGAGGGGGTCGAGGGGAATTCATCGTTGTCCCACTCGATCCAGCATTGTTGAGGAGAAGTTCCTGGAGGACACTGGACTGTTGGGGTTGAGAAGAGGGGAGGGAAGAGGAGTCGGCAGGGGGGAAGGAGGGGACTGAGGAGGGGACGGAGGAGGGACCCGCAGACGAGGGGGCTCCCCCTCCCACACTCGCTCCGTTCATCTGCAATACGAAGGTCACTATCATTCGCAGCTATTACCAATAAACTTATTTGACTAGGAAGAGTACTCGATGATTTTCTCAATGATTGATTCATTATCATAAGCGCATTAGTAAACGCATGAACAAAGTGCGGAACAGGGGGAAGAAATAAGAAAAAACCATAAGACTTTGAAAGGATGAAGAGTTTGAGCATTGGGAGTACAGTAATCCTGGGAAGAATTGTACAAGTTGAAAAGATGTTCCAAAGGAGAGACATGAGAGTGGGAAGATCGAAAAGAAATGGTGCAATTGATCAGTTTCTATAAGGCGACAAGACAAGAATGAAAATATTTAAAAAAGTAACAACTTTAAAGTTTTATTAAAATAATTTAAGTAGATGTTTTGTAAGCGCATCACAAAATGATCATAAACTTTTGTGCACTACTAAAGAAGTGAATGTACAAAAGGAAAGAGCATGCACATACGCGAAAGATGGAAAGTGAAGGGCTTAGAGATGCACAAGCAGAGAAAAAACGACGATGAAAGGAGTACGAACAAAAGTAAATAAATAAACAAAAATAAATTAATAAATAAAAATGAACTGACCGGCGATTGTCGTGTTTGCGACGTCGAGGCAAGTGGTTCGAGTTGCTCCAACTCGTTGAGACAATCTTCATCCTCTGCAACATTACCGTAGTCTCGTGATAGATTCATCCAGTATTACCATAATAATAATAATTGAATAATAATAGTTTGCTACAAGTAAAGTTTAGTGAGTAACTAGGGGACATACCATTAGAGGTCATCTTGGGCTTCTTGGAGATTGGTTCCTCCATGAGAGAAGAGACACTCTTAGAAGGGAGATCTAGACGAGACACGGTATCAGTGAGTAGTCGTGCTCACGAACGAACACATCGAGACCCTCTCTCGAATCTGCAGTCTCCACTATATTACTCTTTCCCTTTCCCCTCACCCTCCCCAACCCCCTCTACTCTCTAACACAACCGCACTCGCCACACGCACGCTCCTACCGTAATCAATAGTCACTCTACACAACAAGTCAAGAGATGAGTCCTATCTCGTCAATGCCTCCTCTCACTATCCATTCTCACTCTTAGCAACTTGTCGTACGACAAGAGCAGCTTGGATAAAGGCGACGACCCCCAAGCCGCACGCTCGAGAAGAGGAGAGAGAGGAGGAGGGAATGTGGGGGGAGGAGAGGGACAGACGGTTAGAGAGACGAGAGAGTGGGCGAGAGGGAGAGACCAGCGAACGTGTTAGACGCTCCCCAAGGGAGGGTTGGTCAGCCAGCATGGCTGCCTCCTATATGCACTAGGCGACCGGGTTCCCACCACGAAGCCCCGCCCCCCTTGGATACGGTAGCTTTGGGCAGCGCCCCTGTCAAGAGCAATCTGATGAATCGATGAGAAACAGTTAACAATGAATTGCAAGCGCATCTTGAAGAATGCAGAGGAAAGATGGATAAATACGAGGAATAAATAAAGACGAATAAATAATTGAACTTAGGAGGCTCTTGTATGAGTTGCATGACATCGCACCGACTATGCACTTGCCATACACTCGCTGCTCACATTAGCAACGGAGCGTCATGTTTCGAAAAGAAAGTCACATGGAAGAATACGAGGAGAAACTCCGGATATATCGAAATGATGAAGATATTGAGGGGAATAAGGAAGACCAACGCATATCATCGTGTTGCAAGATGAAGAGAGCCAAGTATTCAGTGTGACACAACTTGCATAACGCTCTTCGAAAGCTACAGCAAACGATTAAATAATGCGTAAACCATCTCTCAGGAAAGCTCGCATGGCGTTTATTGCAAATGATGCAGCAGTAGATTTCTTGAATGAAGACGAAGCAAAAAAGGAAGAGTGAGCAGAAGGTGCAATGGAAGAAATCGAGAGGAGAGA
Source organism: Micoletzkya japonica (assembly GCA_900490955.1). Lineage (NCBI taxonomy): Eukaryota > Metazoa > Nematoda > Chromadorea > Rhabditida > Diplogasteridae > Micoletzkya > Micoletzkya japonica. The sequence goes on along the minus strand of LS901484.1, from coordinate 636,214 downwards.
AAGAAGGACACAGATGGTTGTGTAGAGGTGGAATGAGAAGAAGGGGAGGAGTGGGGGAGATGAAGGGGGGAGGGGGCATACGGGAAGGAGGAGGAGTCCTTCCACACGACCACTCAACAAGCTATGCACGTCCTCTGTCGCACAGCATTGTAATGCGAGCACGAAGGGGCGGAGTCTACGATATACCCTCCATCGTATGACATCTGATGAACCACACTAGGTGACACACCAACACTCCAGAGAGACCACATCCTTCCATCTTGACGGGGACCTCCGATGGACCACCCATACAGCATTGGGAAGAGAAGAGATGGAGGAGTACGGGAATCATGGAGAGAAGCGAGTTGATGAAGGGGGTTACGGTGGATGGAAGAAGAAGAGGAGTTGGAAGGAAGTGAGATGAGAAGGGAGAGGGAAAGAGAAGGAGAAAGGGAAGGGGATGGTGGAGGGAGGGGGGAAATGGACGGATGCCGTTACCACGTCGACGACCGCCTCTTGCACATCCTAATACCCAACCAGTTTTATTGTACAGATTCTTCTTTGTTTCATTTTCATTGTTTGTTTGTTGTTTAGAGGTATTCTTGTGTAATTAAGTGTGTTTTCATTCCTTATATAAATTACACAGCATAATTGCACATTTAAAACGTATTTTGTATTTTGAAAATGCTTTGTAGGCGTTGATAGTTTAGTTTTGTTAATGAACTCGCTTCTTTTTCAGTATTTTCAGCATTTTCTGTAAAAAAACAAAAGCATGGTAAGAATTTAGTATATAGTGATTAGCATTGGTTTTACCGTACTTCCTGTCAAACATACAGGAGCATACAGATGCAGCCTTATCGTCAGTTATTTCGGAGTGGGGTCTACCAATGTGTAAATTGATGTTTTATCTGACTATTATTGAGATTTATGTTATTATGTAGCGACTACCAAGTTAAGTTTCATACCAAACGAAAATCCTACCAACCGACCGTCGTATCCGTGCTCATGTATGCGCATGAGAACAGTACCAAATAACAGATTGGTTGACATGTTAATTACACGAACTCATAATAACAATTATTCACGACATTTACAATGAAGATTTGTATATGCGCGGAAAATTTGCCTACGTGGCCTGCATACGTTGCTGAAATTGTAACCAAAAAGGGGGGCGAAACCACAAGTATACATACTAATTAAAGTTTAGATTTTTTCACTCTTTGTGCTCGCTTCACTTCGCAGTTTTTCGAAATATGAAAATGGGAATGTTGGAATCCGAACATATGAAAAGTTGGTTGTGGGGCCCTTCAAATCTTAAAAAAATCAAATCTCAATGTGATATCTCAGTTCGCGAATTAGCTTTCGGTACAAGACGATATGGCCCATACCCGAGAAGATAAATGTCTGCACAACCTCTAAAATTTAAATTCAGCAGCTTCAAAGATAAATGTCCTTATTTGCGAATAGAGTTTGTGCAAGCCCTGCTATCTATATGCTAATTGTACACACCATACGCTCTGACGTTATCCAGCGATTGCTTTGAAAACCCCAAAAGGCACCTAGCATGTGTACAGTTAGTTCTTACTGGATATCATCAGACAAGGGTACACATACACGGTAGGTTTTACACAAGGTGATATATTTAGAGGAACATAAAAATTCTCTTTCATAAGTGGTCCACATTGTCAGATGTCGAGGGAGGGGAGGTAATGAGGTGAGAAATGGCGGACAGTTGAATACTTTGGAACTTTTTCAATAACTCTTGTCGGATGAGCCTCGAATTTCGAAATATTTCCGAAAACGGTTCCGAAATGTCCTACAGCGGGCGTCGTTGTCTTCTACGTGTGAGGCGGCACTCCTGTGAATTACAAATTGTAATATTGTTCTCCTATAATGTCTGGAGGTGCCAGTCTACCGATGCGCCGTGTTGCTTCCTTCACCATCTTCCTAGTAGTCGGTTATCATTCCTTAGAATTCCTCACCTTTCTCTAAAAGAAGTGTGGGGATCTTCATATTTTTAGCAAGAACCCTAGCGAAGTCTGGCGAAGGATTCTCCATGCAGCACACAGCCGAACGGAACCCCCACTTTGGCACGGTGCCAAAATCACGCAAATTATAGAATGTAGAACTTCGTTGTCGAACTTTTGACCGAAAACATAGTGGAACTATTCCTTAGACCTATTCCTTAGGCCCTAACGCATCTCCCACTACTCATCTATAAGCATAATTTCTAACCACATTTGAAATAATGGTCCATTTTCATGGTGTGATCGAGTGGCCGTCCGGCTGCCAGCAAATGATTTGGTGTGCAAAATTTTCGAAACTTTGTGAGTGTTTCGAATCTCATGATTGCCGATTGCGACACTGTAAGCCACTCTAAGCGACACATTCGTTGTTCCAGCCGACTTTTGTAAGAAAGAATGATCTGGCATCCAATCTGATCGTCCCGTCCACCGAGTCCGTTCTTCTCTTCTCCTGATTAGCGGGTTGCATCCCAGATGTGCATGTATCAGAAGACGTTCAGGACGTTCTCTGCTTGCCCGGTATTAATGAATACGAAGAGCAGTGGAGTGATTGTGATGCTAACTTCTTATGTATGTATCTACGCTGCCCCTTATCGATAAGAGCTCAAGTTCCTGGAGCTGTTTTGAACACTTATTGGACTTCGGCTCATACCTGCTTCTCGTATTCATTGTAACCTATCTCCAGGCAGAGTAGCATACGTGGGCATGGACCGGAAGCATGGGTGGTAGTTCACAATCTTTGAAAATGTCCTCATTATTCGCAGATCATTTGCTTTGTTTTGGTTTGCATTAGTTTCCTTCTTCATCTGCTGTGAAGAGCTACCGAATCGAACGGTCATGATAGCGGCTCATATTAATCAAGATTGCTGTATACTTCAAATGACATATCGCCCGACCTGTTCTATGCACTCGACAACAGCTTCCCTTACCTTCCATTTCTCCTATCAAACTAGGAAGTTCAGAGATGAAAATGAGCTTATTTCCCTGCCCTTGAAAAGTGGAATTGATAAGGATCGATTCCATTGAAATAGGGTTCAAGAATTCACATAATACCATTGAGCGAGGCAACGACGACATTATCACGTCAGATCTACCACCCCCTTAGATCCAGAATGAAGGAATGGGTTCCAAGGAAGAGCATCGCTGCTTATGCAAGAATGTATAATTGAAAAGAATGACTCCTGTTGGAGAGCAGAACTGTTGCCTAATGTTGTCCATTTCTACTGTTCATAATGGGGTTAAATTATTTTTTTTTGTAAATAACTTTTTGTACCTCACTATAGGTCTATTTTGAATTATTGATCTCGTACGTCCAGAAAAAGGAAAATTCATCTATATGTTAAATCGGAAGACAGCAATACGGAAATGCACTACCTGATAATTCCACTCTGACAGTTCTTTCTGCCGAAATTCATTTCACCTCTGTTGAGAATTTGTATTTAAAGCTGATTCTTGTCTGATGATCAATACGACACTGTAAAAAATGTTCTATTTTGGTTGTGAGACGAGTGAAGAAGAAGGGCAGAGTGAAGATGTGGAGAGAATATGTCCAGAAGGCGAGTCAGCGAGAGAGGAGGGGGGAGGAGGAGGAGTGCGATATGTTGTTTGAGGTGGCGATTGTGACTGCATCGACACTTGAGGGGGATCGGCCTCTTCACCTCTTACTCCTATTCTCACTCCATTCTCATCTCCAACCCCTTCAATCACATCCTACACACGTCTTACTCCTCCCCACTACATCTACACTCGACCATCCCCCACCCCACACTCCCCCTTCCTCCTCCATATCCCAGTCCTACCCCATTCCCCTCTTCATTCCCCTGCTTTTCTGCTGTCTCAATTATTACCCTCTAAGCATACTAAACGCTTGCAGTAATGCCACCAAAGTAAGGAAACGTTCAACGATAAAGAGGCAGGTTTCGTCTCACTGCGTCGCTTTGCACTATTACCGCACTTTCACTATAGAGCAGAGTCCTTGGAAGGGGTAAGCATTGCTCCCTTGACTATTCGACCCCCTTTTGTATTACTAATACGCATACCGGACATCTTCCCCTATTCTCGTACACCTTGTCACTACTTACATGCTTGTATGCACATATTGTCTCAGTTACGAAATCTTTGATCTCAGACCCGTGCATTGGCTGACCTCTGCATGTTGTCTTTTGTATGAGAGCAGTCAAGTGCACCTCGTCCTCCCTTTACCTAATGAGCTATCTGGACAGCAATCCGTTATCCATCTTGAACCATATATGAACTAGCACGTTCAAGGATAATTAACATACGACCTTATACGCTCATTTCCTTTATCAAATTTTAGGGCAACAATGATCGTTTAATTTATATTTACTGTGTCTTTGATAGAAAGCTCATTGCTACTTGGTGTCATATTAAGAGGATATGACCGGTATAGAGAATGGAGCCCGAGAAGAAAGGGAGCAAAAGAGGTTATGCATGCTGGTAGAATGTTTACACGAGAACAGTTGCAAGTGCTTTTTCTTCACCTTGAATATCGTGTGCATCTTAGTACTTGCATGTCCTCGTTGCTCCCTCACCCCTTCCCTTCTCATCTCCCCTTTACTCTTCCTTGCAATTCGAGTCCCCGTCAACGTCGCTAAGCACCGCAACATTCGTTATGAAGTAAGCAGTAGGTAAGATGAGACGGAATCTTAGACTTGTCAGTCCCTCTAACGAATACTCCTCCCGCGCGTCACTCATCTCTATTTTCTTCTGCAATTCCCTCTCAATGTCTCATCATCTCTTCAGCCTTTGCTCAGAGGCAATTATAAGTTGCTTAATAATTAATTCCGACTTCTTTATCCTCATCGAGGCTAAGGAAGATAGATTGATGCGCGTGCTGTCCTCAGGCCACTTTGAATGAGGGAGTGGATGGACGGGGAAGAGTCTAAGACTACCGTAGTCAGCCACTTGTCTTGACATGTTGTGCACACTCTCTACAGACAAGTCCTTGTCCCTTCGCTCTCTCGCACCTTCTCGGGAGAGGCGACTCTCCCCTTTCTTCTCTTCTCTTCCCTCACCTCCACCACTCACTGCCCTCAGGGCGAGTCCATGCCTGTAAGTCCCTTCCCTTCCATACAGAGAGAAAGAGAGGATAGCGGTGGATGAAGAAGGGTAGATTCGTGTGCAAAGCAGTGTAGAGAGAGGGAGAGACAGTACTATTAGCGGTGCTATCCACTCGTCTCTCCTTCTCTTCTCTATCCTCTACCCGTGTATAATGAAGGGTCATTGAGGGCAGGGACTGCACAGTGCTCTTCCATCTCCAGATTACGGTGTGAATAGATCACCCCTAGCCCTCCTTTCAACCTCATTCCGATCCAATGGACATGCCGCTTTGAGGTCATTCTCTGCCGTTCCCTTCTTCTTTCTCTATCTTGTTGCTCCCTTCTATCCCCTCATTGGGATGGATCTTACATCTGCAAATTAACAGGCATCCTTCCAATCCACTTCCCCCTTCCAGTCTCTAGCTATTCTACCTACCAAAGCTCTCAGGCACAAGAATTCAAAACAATTAAGGATCCACTTTATCACATATGGATGGTTCATTCACATGAAATATTCAGCGGCGGAAATTGTGTTTTCGTTGGCCAACTTAGCCTGGAATAGAGGAATCGGGCCTCCTTTTCCCTCGAAGAGCCTTCAATTGAAGCGAGTGAGAGAGGGAGAGAAAGACAAGACAAAGCGACTTGTCCCCGGCCATGCAATGTCTCTCTTACTACGGTGAGGAGTCCAAATCGACTTTGGACGGAGCACAAGAAGCTTCGTCCATTAATGGATACTTAGCTGGTGAGGAGGCAATCGGAGGGGAGTTGGGAGGGGAGGAGGAGAGGGGAGCAATAATGGAAAGTAGCGACTGATTGTAGACGGCCGCCACTGCCTCACAAGTCATCAATCATTCATTTCATCCACACCTTGGTCCCTCTGACAACCATCCTCTTCCCTTCCCCTTTCCCACTTGTCCTGTCCCCTCCTCACCTAGTCTTCCTCTTCCTCGCCTCAGTCCATCTTCAAATGTTTATGGATAAACGAGAAGACGGGAGACGGTAACAGGTGAGGAAGCAGTTATGGATATCGTGTGTGGGGTGAGGGGATGGAAGGGGTATGAGGTCAAGTTATGCTCCCTCCTCTGTTATGCATCTCCAATGACCGTCAACTGTAGCTTGATGCAGCTGATCCAACTGAGAGAAGGGGAGAAGTAGACGAGTCCTTGTGGAGAAGAGGAGAACAATCCAAGAGTGACAAGAGATTGTCTTACTCGTCCTTCCAGTAAGAAGAGAAGGTGACTAGAGAGAGAAGGACAGATAAGGCCATTCGACACCTTCCCTCACTCGTCTTCACTCTCTGTTAGCCTTCCTGTCCCTTTCCGAGATGTCGGCAATTACGGTAATTGGTAAGGAGAGCAACGAGTGAATGAGTCCCCGACAGTCCCGTTGTAGAGCAATGCAAACAGTGCCAGCCAGCCACTGATTGCTAAGGTCATCCAGGGACAACGGACAATGGTTGTATCCGGAGGGGAGATAATTCACACCGTTTACAAGGGGAGACGAGGAGGGGAATGAGGAGACTACGAGTATGGACTGACGAATCACGACAAGGTCGAGTATACAACGAGAGACGATCCCTCGTATACTCAGCTCATCCATACCCTTCATTCCCTCCCATCCCTTCCTCCATCATACCCTCTCCCCCTTCATCCTCATCCCTTTCACTGTCTTCCGCTAGTCGGATAATAGTATCGAGGACAGAGACTCGATCAACTCGAGTATACCTCTCATATAAGACTCGTAATCAACACTACAGTCCCCTTCCCTCGCCTCTCCTTTTCCCTTTCAATTGCTCAGTTCGCTGTTCAATTCGACCGTATTCCCGCTCGCAAGAGTCATTATAGCTTCTTTTGTCGGCAGAGTAATCTTAATTTGATGGAGTGTTGTCGTGCCGGAAAGGGCGGCACTCGTGTAGAGAGAGAGACTGACTCCCATCGCACCTGTACAGCTTGCCAGGGGAATTCAAGGACAGCCTCTCGTTCCCCTTTTGGCTTGCCTTTCACTGTGATGCTCAGTCCATGGCAGACTGGTCTCTATCATCTTTGCGGGAAGCACAGTGAATAGAGGAGTCTCTCTCCATTCTCTTCTCTTCTCGGCTCCCCTTCCCGTAATCCACAACCTCTCCCCATACATAATAAGCTGCACAAGTATTTCCGGTTCTTTACGGTGCTCATCTCATCCTCAGCGAGAGCGAGTGCCGTTAGACTGCGTATGACATAAAAGATGAACTACCCTCTCCACACCCACACTGTCCTCCCTTTATACAGAGTACGGTATAGAGTGAGACCTTTGATGTGTATGAGAGATATTGACAAGGGAGATAAGGGGGAGTGGCAGGGCAGCCACCCACCTGGGACCCGCTCCATTACTAACTTTTTTTCGTCTTAGTCTTCGGTAAACAAAGCGGTGAATGCAAGTAATTGGCTGGGTGAGACATCTCGAGGTCTTCCTTATATTTATAATCATTTAATGTCTTCCCTTGGGAGACGAATAATAAGACAGCGGAGGAGTGTGCTGACTGGCGTGTGTCTTCTCCTTCCTTCTTCCTTCTCTTACCCCCCCCCCCCCCCTCATCCCCCTAACAGTCTCTTCTCAATGAGGGAATGCAACTAAC
>LS901484.1:574691-615202 GCA_900490955.1 Micoletzkya japonica | reverse complement strand
TTCCTATTCCAAGATCTCGAACTTCTAAATTCCAGCAATCTTTTATTTATCGCAGATTAAATATTTGGAATAGGTTGCCAGATGATATCTTTGACCAATCCGTTATTACGTTTCGCAAGACTGTGCTAAATTATCTAACTTAACATAATTGCTAATCACATTGAGTCACCTGTTTGACTCTCTTAACCTACTAGTTATAGTACTAAATTTCTGTGCCATTATCAATTTTATGCATTATTAACAACTAGTGTGGATAAAGAATGAATGAATACTCACAATGCAGTAGTTGCTCAACCGAATCCCGAACGTTCGAACCGAAGGTTAACCTTGAACCGAAAACGCGTGCAACTGGCGATGCTTCTGAAAGGAAAGACTAGCGAACAAAGCAGGTCATTATCCTTTTTTCTTCTCAAATTAATGAATTGATTAAAGAAATAGAATTCGCATAGCTTTTTAGAATATGTATTATTGTTCGTCCGAGTCAGTCTCAAAAATAATCAATATTTGTTTTATTTTCTACCGTAATCGTTTATATTTTCTTGAAGTTATACGGTAAGACCTCTGCAGATTTGAAATTTAGACGTGCAGAGCCGTTCAAATTTTGACTACTGTAGGTTTGAGCATTAGACTCGTGCGCTGCGTATGAGTCAATGCAAATTAGATTGTTAATGAAAGTGATGGTTTTGAAGGTGTTTTTCTTATTTTAACAATGAAAATAGTCTCATTCCATAGCTACAGTGTCATGTGTTCAGAGACAAGGACCTTCCGCTACTTTGTCTTCCTCCATTTCGAGGAGGAAGAATGAAAATGAACCTATCCGAAAGGCAACGAGAAGAAATGTGAGTCTGTCTTCTTATTTGAAGCGTCTATCAGTCTTTGCAGTAACCGAGGTATCGCTGATTACTTGCAAACCTATGGTTACACTCAAACTCTTGCGTCGTTCTTGCAAGAGGCTAATGTCGTGAGTCTTTCTTTCTTGTTGTCGTCGTAAAGCCGTAGCTGGTAGTCATACATTCTGAAGGTTACGGACAACATCATCTTTTAAGAATAACGTAGACGACAAGAAGATAAATGGTATCCTGGAGAAGAAATGGACTTCTGTATTGCGGCTACAGAAAAAGTGTGCAGATCTCGAAGCAAAGTTGTTAGAAGCGGAGAAGGAGATTAATCACGGAGCACCCACAAGGTTAGTTAGATTTGTCTATCTTGTTTGCTAGCGGAATAATGAAGTGAATTGTGAATGATTTAGAATAAAAACTAATTCATTTTATTTATAGGGAGAAACGGCAACCATCCGAATGGATTCCTCGACCACCCGAAAGATTTGCTCTTACTGGACACAGGTATGTTACGTCGCACTGTTTTCTTTTCTAGTTTTCATAATATTCATGTATCCATTTATCATAATGTTTACTAGTTTATTCCCGCAAAAAAATGTAGGGTTATTTTAGATGCTAAAGAAAAGTAGTGGAGGAGAAAGTGAGAGATTGTAATTTGAGGTCTCCGATTACGAGGGTTGCATTTCACCCTGTGTACAGCGTATTTGCATCTTCCAGTGAAGATTCTACCATAAAGGTTAATTTTCCTCTTTTTCTAAGTATTGCCTTTGCTCCTCAAGAAACGGATACGAAATCTGAAGTGTTTATGCAACTAAAACTAATTCTCACAGTTTACTTTTTTTAAATAAAAGCTACAGAATATGATTGCAGATTTGGGATTACGAGTCGGGAGAATTTGAACGAACATTGAAAGGACATACAGATGCCGTACAAGATATCGCGTTCGACAAAACCGGGAAATTTCTGGGTATGTTTGCTTTTCATTCTTGTGTAATTGGAAAGGAAATAGTCAGAAGGCATAATTAGGCACATGCACGAATCGTAGGCCGTTTTGGTATTTGATGCTGTTCTGCCAACCAACCAATTGTGCTTTCAGTGTCATGCTCTGCTGATCTCACTATCAAAATCTGGGAGTTCGGAGGAATGTTCGAGTGCACAAAAACGTTGAAAGGGCACGACCACAACATTTCATCTGTTGCAATCTTCCCATCATCTGATTTCATTCTATCTGCGAGTAGAGATCACACGATTAAGATGTGGGAGGTAAATTGGTCAATTAGGTGCCATTTATCTTACTTATTAAGGTGGCTACTGGATATTGTGTGTACACATTCCGTGAGCATTCCGATTGGGTGAGGATGGTTCGTATTCATCCTGGAGGAGTTCTCTTCGCATCTGCTAGTAATGATCAGGTCTGTAGCTTGTCCCTGTATTCTCTTTGTTTTCGATGATCATAAATGGGCACGGACCCGACGATCGGGTTGTCGGCACGACATTATGCTCGATATCTAATTGATAAGCTAACAAAAACCTCACTTTGTACGTTGGAAGGCTCCATTTTAGAATAATTGACGGTAAAGCTGTCCATGCATGGTCAATGATGTAGATGGTGGAAGAGTGTTGTTCCTTGAGGCGGTAGTTGTGTGGTCGGGAACGACGAAGACAGCGAAGCACGTACTGAGGGGCCACGACCACGTGGTGGAGTGTGTGGAATGGGCGCCCGAGGGAACTCTTCCCCTTCTTGGACTCAGGGCAGACGGAGACAATCAGGCGGCTATTCTCGTGTCTGGCTCCCGAGACAAGACCATTCGATTCTGGGACGCTGTCTCTGGCGCGGCCTTGTTTACTCTCGTTGGACACGACAATTGGGTATGTGCGCAGTTCACTCTTTTGCCATGTTTTTTCTTGTGTGAACTGTTTTTGGTACCTAAGAAAAGAACTATCTCCGAATGTATGCAGTATATGAAATGAACGCATCCTAAAACCAATTGAGATTAATTTGAGAAAAAAGAAGAAGATGGGTTGTTGAAGGTGCGTGGAATACGTTTCCACCCTAAGGGCAAGTTCCTTTTGTCTGTGGCCGATGACAAGACGATGCGAGTGTGGGATGTAGCTGAGAAGAGGTGCTCCAAGACTATCGATGCACACTCACATTTCGTCACTGCTGTTGGTATGTATCCTTGTCGCTATATTAGAATCGCTAAGACATGCCAGCTTTGCCATAAGTACTATAGCCTCAGGCGGGGTATTTGTAACTGTATACAAACTCAGTTCTATTGAGACCTCACTTGCTTCCCAGTACGGTATTATTTAGGTATTATTTATGATGGTCTAACTTATCTAAAGTGCATTAAATTATCTCAGACAGTTATTGATAGATAATTAGGAAGTCTAGAAGTTCAAAAAGTAGAGCTCACATCGGGAAATCTCGTTTTTAGTTCCAGTAATTTCAGATTTCCACGCGAGTGCACCGTATGTGGTGACATGCAGTGTGGACATGAGTTGCAAAGTGTGGGAGTGTCGTTGATTCATCCGATCCCCTTGGATTCCTCCGATTCTCCTCCTTTCCCTCTCCTGCTTATGCTTCATCTCTCCTTCTATTCGTGCTTTCCCTCAATGCTCTCCATCTGCTTCATCCTTGTCTCTGTATCTTCTATCAAAGACGGTTGTGCTTTCTTTTCCCCTCCCTACAGTAGTACCGTCGAACGCTCTTCTTTCTCTATCCCTTACTTATTAGCTCTGTTCTGCATTAGGAAGGTTTTGGAATGAAACGATTTAAAGATGCCTGCTTTGTGTCCGGTTATAGTTCGATTTGTTGCTGGTTAGCTGTGGCCAGTTTCTTTATATGTACTTGTACTCATCATAGCATAACACTTTGTTAGAATATTTATCCTTAGTAGATCTGTATGTTACACGAGAGAAGAGATGTACGCTGCTTGGGTGACTAGGAATCTTTATCTATCGCTGTCCTCTATTTGCATATACTACCATCTCGAGCTTTGCTAATGGCGGAACGCCTTTGAATAAACTATTTATTCTTGAAGACATGATGAATATGTAAAGGACGACCGATTAGAACATGCGTCACTGTGTGGTGGTATCTTGTGGTGAGTGGTCGGAGGGAACTCGGTGAAGTGAGTGCATCCCCCGGGGGTGCGGTTTGACAATCGTCGATTTGGTTGTAAAGAGGTGTTTGGTTTGCTTTGAAGAGGCTTGGATACAGGCGAGGGTCGAGGAGGATGGTTGCTCCAGGACAGTCTAGTAACAATCCTCTTCCCCCGAAGGAGCTCGCTCTCTTCAAGAAGATCATCGTGAGTTTCGCCTTGTTACCACATGTTTGAGAGGCCAATTTGCAGAAGTGCTATGAGCAGAAACAGTACAAGATAGGACTGAGATGCGCCAAGTCCATTCTCAGTATTCCGCAGTATGCAGAACATGGAGGTTAGTACGTACTTTATTTAGGCATGACGATAGGACAGCATTTCAATGACATTCTCGAGGATTGTGGGTAAATGATTTGTTGCAGAGACACTCGCTATGAAGGGTCTTATCCTCAACTGCGTAGGGAAACAAGCTGAGGCTATGGAATGCGTGAAGAAGGGCCTGAAGGTTAGTTAGCCTTTTCTTAGTAGTATGGTTTGGTTGACTCGATTCATAAGAAACGTGTGCTATTTACTGCCTGTGCTTTTTGGTATCTACCAACCTAATTTACTTACCGTTTTTACGTGTGACTCGCCGTTTCTAATTTTTCGTCTCGTCTCGCAAGTGACCGTTCTTGTAGGCGGATATCCGTTCGCACGTGTGCTGGCATGTGTACGGATTGGTGCATCGGGCTGAGAAGAAGTACGACGAAGCCATCAGGGCATACAAGCAGGCACTCAATCACGATAAGGACAATCTACAGGTAATACCTTACTCTTTTCGGTACACACTGGGCAGAGTTGCTGGTAATACTTTTAGAACAGGGACTAATTGTGGATTTTCAGATTCTTCGTGATCTTTCCCTGCTGCAGATTCAGATGAGAGATCTCGAAGGGTACAAGGTTTGTCTTTCTTCAGTCTAGCCATCATTTTCTTACTTTATTATGATAATTTCTGAAAGGTAGAAATACGCGGTTGTAATGTTGTGCAAATGTTTTGCGTGTTCGGTTGGTTGTCTTACATAATTGGGTAAATGAGAAGGCGGTGATTGTCGTGAAGAAGTGTGGTTGTGTGCAGAAGTCCCGCTACGACCTGCTTCGTCTCCGTCCCGGTCAGAAGATGTCGTGGATCGGATACGCGACTGCCTACCATCTAGTCAAAGACTACGATAAGGCTCTCTCCATCATCGACGACTTCCTCACCAATAACGAGGTACGCATTCCCCTCATAGGCAAAATAGTCACGTCGTAAAAAAATTCATAGTGCCTTAATTCTTTCATAAATAGGCAGTTAAGGTGCCTTGATTTACACTAAAAATCACCAAAAAAACAGCATAATTTGACCAAAATTGATAGAATTTGAAGTAGAAGTGCCTTGGTTCTCAAAATTTTCAAGGAGAATGTGCCTTGATTACGTCGCTTCCGACGTGCTATTTTATCTTTGATTCCCCTTCTACATAACCACCTTGGGTTCTAGACCAAATTTCGTTGAGCATAGGCTTGGTAGGCTCAAAGCTGCGAAATATTTTCGATTTGTGGGCTTAATAATTTAAGGGTTTGTACACCGGTAGGCTTGTTTTTTTAAAATATCATTAAAGCTGTTTCTGTTCACATTTATGTTGTTATTTTATTTATTGCTAGCTTTTTAAAATGGTTCGGTGAGCATCTACTCTCATAGTAACACTCTCATAACAACAATGCGTATTGCAGCCCCAGGGCACCTTCGACCCCGAGAGGTCCGAGTTGATTCTGTATCAGAATATGATTCTGAGGGAGGCGGGTCGAACAGAGGATGCTCTGCACAAGTTGGAGGAGAACGCCGCTCATATCTATGACAAGCTGACCTACATGGAGACACGGGGTACTGTAGTTTAATTTCTTATTTACTATTGTAAATCAGATCATAATCGTAGACAATCAATAACTACCCTTTTACTATTCAGTTATGTCTATATTTATTTCTTGCGAATACAAACAGATTATTGTTGAATATTATCTATGCCACTCATTTCAGGCGATTTGCTAATGGAAATTGGACGAAAGGAGGATGCGGAACGTCTTTATCGATTGCTTATTGATAGGAATCCCGATAATATCATGTACTACAATAAGCTCGAACAGTGCGTGGGAATCGTGACAGGTTTGTGCAGACTAGATCTTATGAAATGAACAATTATTGACATTCGAGAATACAGTTTATTGAGTAGTGTTAGTGTGTGGGACAAGATAGGATTGCAGACGAGGACAAGCGAGTGCTGGGAATGGAGTTGCTGGATGGACTGGCCACTAAGTACCCTCGGGCATCCGCCCCCAGGAGAATCGCCCTGTTGAGAGCAGAAGGAGATGAGTTGAGGAGGAGACTACATCGATGGGTTGTAGAGGGATTGAGGAAGTCCATCCCCAGTCTCTTCAAGGTATATACTAGTGCTTACTCTTGCGCATAGCTGTATTGGATTACAGGTCTCTAGAGTAATCTGCAATAAATATTTGCCATCTTTTACCGCTCATTTCCCTCGCACTTGTAATATCTTGGGTTACAGAGTCTGACTGCCTTGTATTCATCCCCTGCAAAGGTGGCCATAGTCGAGGCATTGTTACTCGATTACGTGAAGAGAATCGAGGAGAAGGGATACGTCAATGGGTGCTTGGAGGGTGAGAAGGGATGGTGGGAATACGGTAGACGACGATTGCCATTCAGCAGACGACACGACACACTTCGAGTCACCGAGTACCGCCGTGTGGTTGTACGCTCTTGTTGCGCAACACTACGATCGGTACGCATTTATTTACGTTTTAAAATATTTAATACTTCACTTTTATCTATGCACATTATGTAAAGAACGCCAATGTCAAAAGAGGAAATAAATTGGAATATGAATAGTAGTATGACAGGGATGTACATATTGCAGCCTCCGCTCGACTTGTCTCGCTTTGAAATACATAGAACGGGCCCTCCAACACACCCCCACTCTCATCGATCTGCTCATTGTGAAGGCGAAGATTCACAAGGTTTCAGGGAATTAATACATCTGGGTGGAACAATAACTTCTAACGATATTCTACAGCAAGACTGCATTACTTTAGAGGGCAACAATTGAACGAGTTTTTTACGCCATGAAAGACAAGTTTGTATTGCAGCATGCGGGAGATGAGCAAATGGCAGCGAGGGTTTTGGATGAGGCGCAGTCTCTCGATACTGCTGATAGGTACATTAACAGCAAGGTAAGAGAAGCATTTTCACTATTACGACTATCCGACATACTTACTTTTATCCATAAAGATAAAGATAATGGACAGTCTACCGTATTCCTCCCTTGTATTCCCTTCAATGATCTCAATAATCCTCTTCCCTCTAAGGCAGCCAAGTATCTCCTTCGTGCAGCGAGAATCGATGACGCTGAGGCGATGTGCGCCAAGTTTACAAGGGTAACAACTTTGATCTTTGATCTTTACCATTTATCGTTGAACTACGGTCTGCTCTTATCTCTTTCCATTTGACCTTTGATCTCTTGCTTGCAGGAGAACGTGAAGGCATCGGTGTCGTTGACCGATATGCAGTGTATGTGGTTTGAGACGGAGATGGCGAGGGCCCATCGGACACTGGGCAGATACGGAGAAGCACTCAAGATGTGCCACCAAGTGGAACAGGTTCGGGGGATGGAGAGAATACGAGATGGCCACTGGCTGTAGTACTATGATATTAGTTCAAACGCAGTTGTATGTCCAAGTGTTTTTGTTATATATCACATACACTCTTATAGTAAATGGAGAGCAAATATGCATAATGTATTGCCTTCCCTTAGTTGACCCTTCCTCCCCTTCAGCACTTCGTCGGCATATACGAGGACCAATTCGACTTTCACACGTATTGTCTACGCAAGTCGACATTGTGTGCCTACGTGCGACTCTTGCGATTGGAGGATAAGATGAGGGAACACGAATTCTACTATAGAGCGGCCAAGATGGCCATCAAGGTAATACTTGCCATTATCCTTATCACCCGAATTACAAGATTAGCTTAGCCATGCGACTCTAGACTGACATGCGATGCTGAATTGGGTTAATGGATTTCCGTTTGCCTTCAGATTTATCTGCGAATAATTGACCGACCGGGTGATATTTGGCCTGAGAAGAAGACAGGAGACGAGAAGTTGAGTGCGACTGAATTGAAGAAGTTGAAGAGGAAAGCGAACAAGGAAAAGGCCAAAGAGGCACAGTCGAAGACGAACACCAAGGTGAGGGAGGAAAGGGTGATCTTGCTTGGTTTATAGTTTAGTAATCATTAGTTGATATGATATTCTATAAAACTTGATCTCATACATCCTGGACTAACAATAAGAGAGATACGAGTAGTGTAGCTGACATATAACCCAACTTGATGTAGTATATAAAGGACCAGTAATGGTGTATCTCTATTGAGGAGTCGAAAGAGAAGGAGAACGGCGTGGATGCAGTCCCTCTGGTGACGACGGACGCAGAGGAACTGCTCAAGTGTGCCTCTCCTCTCGACGAAGCTGCGAAGATGGCCGCGCCCCTTCTTCACCTCGGATGCACTCATGTTACCGGACTCGCTCTCGCTTTCGAGGTCTACCTGAGGAAGGTACGGTAATCGAGGAGGGCTGCTGTAGCCTTGTTTAGGGTACTGTAACGATTCTTTAGAGGGTACGGTAGTTCAACAGAAAATGCAGCAAAGTGAAAAGTAGAGTTGTTTTCAGGGCAAGGTGTTGCTAATGTTGCAATGCCTAAACGAGGCATTCTTCATCGATCCCAACCATCCTCTTCTCCACATCTCCAAGATCAAGTTCCTCAACTTCTGTAAGTACTATAATATATTCAAAGTTAGAAATATTTAATTGGAAACTCGAGGATGTGATACTATCTATTGTGATGCTATCTAAAATAACGAGTCGGTTCAGACAAGGGAGTGTCTTTATCGGGAGTAGTGCAAGAAGTGGCCGAGGAGATAGTCTCGCGAGTCTTCGACTCTTCCCTCGATCCAGTCGCTCTCAACGAATCTGTCCGAACCAAGTTCAACGATTCGTTCCCTCATCGACTCGCAGGTATACCGTACCTCTTCCTGTACAGTAACCCGTATTGTTGTACATATAAGTTTTGCTGTATGCCATGCTATCTATTCCCGTATCTACAGTATTTATGTCTGCAGTGGCTGAGGCTACAGTCTTCCTGAACCCTTCATCTTCATCGAACGTCAAGGCCTCTCTACTTCGTTCTTTCGATGAGAAGCTGACTGGAAGGTGTGTCCTTATCTTTGAAAAAGCAAAGCAGTTTAATGGTATCAGACTGATAGACTGCGGCATAAAAAGGAAGATTTTTGTTCTCGAAAGAATGAAGAGATGTAGACAATGAATATGAAAGGCGAACGTCTTCGAACCCTGCTGGGTCCCTACCTCTGCTGATCTCATTCTTCGTTGTAGGACCCTTCCGATGGTGACGAAGCTGAAGGATGCAGTGGAGTACGGTAGACTCGGTGAATGGACCGCTGCCGAGGTGAGTATACTCTTTCTTCTTCTCCATCCATAGTATTATCCGTTCATTGCAATATTTGATAGACTAGATTTAATCGCTTAAAAATAAGGCAAGAATTATGTTACTCCCTGATTTGCCTGTTCCTGACATCGGAATAGTTGACGATTGACCGTGTGTTCAGATGGAGCAACTACGCAAGCTGAGCAATGGTCTGTTCCGTGAGGCTACTGTATTCGGGGGAGGGAGTACGGTAGTGGCGGCAACTACGGTAGAAGACCCCGAGATGCACCATTCATTCGAGTAGTCCCCTTCTCTTCCCTTCCCATCCCCCCTTAGGTCACGATGTCTTCCACTTCTCCCGATGCCTTATCCATTTCATCGTCTCTTTCCGCTTCATTTCAAATGTTCGCGTGTGTCTAACTAGTCAACTCCTCTCTCGACCCTTTTATCTCCTCTATTCTCTAAAAAAAGTACGCACTAAGCGAGTCTTTTCCATGGTCATATGTCATCGAGTCTACTCTCGTCCATCCGGAGAGTTGTCGTAGTCTCGTCGATTGACTTCCACCAGTGCTCACTCCTCCCCCCCTCCCCGTCTCCCCCCTACCTATTCTTCTATCACTTGGGTACGAACTCCGTCGTATCAGCCTGAACCCTCTTTTCTCTTCTCGAGATATTCGCCCACATCTGATATCTTCTTTCTCTCTCTTTCATCTATCTATTCCCTTCCCTTTTCTATTCTCCAATCACGGCCGCATCTCAGATGACAATTCTTTAATACTTTTCTCTTACTATTCACCCTCCTTTTCTCTTTTCTCTTCTTTCCCAATCGCCCATTATTCGTCGTTGTTTGTTATTTACATGAACTGTTGAGTTTCATTCGCTTCCGTTTCCCTGTTTAGAATATCCGATGTCTTACGTTAAGTAACCTATAGTAGAGGATAGAACGGTGGAGTAAGAGGATAATTAGTAGTTGTTATAGTAGTTGTTTGTGTGAGAGACGAGTCAGAATGTGCTAACTAAGAGTCTCTCTTTCTCTTTACAGGAACAGAGAGAGAGAGACATAGGATTGTTGTCGTTGTTGACCTATCGCAAAGTGATCTGACATGCTCTTGTTGCTTCTTTTGCTGGAGTCCCTCCCTTCTAGACCAACTTCATTGTTACACTGTGGCTTGTAATCGCTTGCTACATCTAAGGGTTTCAGTAAACGAATTATTAAATGACGTTGAGGTAGTCATTCGAACATTGGTTAAACGCCTAATTGTGTACCTGTGAGATGATGGTGAGTTACCGTAGAGACAGAATTTAGAGGAATATCGATCGAATGAAGTGAGGAGAAGAGTGGATCATACACAAGGAATATGGCCCCTATGGGCGATGGCAATACGATTATTACAGGTAATAAAGAATGAAGGGGGGCTATGGAGAGTACAGTTACAATGGAAAAGAGTAATGAGTGGAACGGGGAAGTTAGAATTAGGGACTGTTTGGGGGGTCGATAATAATGATTACAGAGACACGACATCCACTAGACGAAGATGGCTTCTATGCTGACTACGAAGCCAAGGATGTAAGTCATTCTTCATTCATCGCATTCTCGTCATTCCAATGCCACCGTGTGTCTTTTCTTTTTTTTTTGCCTTTGACACGCTTTACTGAACACTTAAAAAAAGAGAAGTATTGAAAGGATATGCAAAAGAGTATCGCAGTCAATGATTACTGTAGGTACTGGGAAGAGGTCTCGCGTCTACTGTAAGGAAGTGTCTTGAGAAGGCCAGTGGGAAACACTTTGCTGTCAAGGTAAACGGAGGATAATGAAGATAGGGTTACGGTCGATATGGGGGAGTACTGTAACCTATGAGGTGTACTGTAGATTGTGGATGTATCGACTGAGAAGCAATCGGAAGACGAAGCAAAGAGGCTGAGGGAAGAGACTGAGAGCGAAGTGGCCATTCTACGGTTGTTGCATGGACATCCCTCCATTAGTCAGTTTGTTTATCGATCATGGAGAATGGGGGAGTTGGTATTCGTACAACTAAGACATACTATTAGCTTTCCCCGAATCAATTAGTGACCGTGGAAGTAGAGGGTTGGAGGGGAACGAGTGACTGGTTGCAGTCTCTATACACGCCTTCTACAAGACTCCTTCCTTCCTCTTCGCTATCTTCGAAATGGCCCGAGGGGAGCTTTTCGATGAACTCAACTCCACTGTAACTATCTCGGAGAAGAAGGTGAGTGAATCTAATGCATGTCAATTTAGTCTATTTAATAATAAAAAACTTGAAAGGTTTTAATGTTATGAAAGGTGAAGAGTAAACAAGTCCCGAATGAAAAAACAATAATATCCCTTGTCCGCGCTACAGTACTCTCCATTGTCCGAATCCCCTCAGGCACGTCGTCTGATGCGTCAACTCTTCGACGGAGTGGCATTTATGCACTCTCAACGAATAGTCCATCGAGATCTCAAACTAGAGAACATCCTATGCATTGATGACGAAAGAGTCGTCATCTCTGACTTTGGATTCGCAGTTCAACTTAGACCGGGACAGAAGCTTTATGGTAACTCGCTTTCTTTATTTTGAAGCAGATACTTATGTTATCTAGTAATACCTATTGCACCCCTTCTATCCTACCGTAATACTTCTCACAATCAGATTTGTGCGGGACCCCTGGCTACCTCGCTCCCGAGACGTTACGCTGTCAAATGTATGAAGATGCACCTGGATATTCACTGGAGGTTTGTTTGAGATTATAAACTTAAATATGAAATATTACTCTGATTTGAATGCGATTGGTTTGAAGGTTGACAACTGGGCCCTCGGTGTAATCCTGTACACACTCCTAGCCGGATACGCTCCCTTCTATCATCGACGTCAAATGCTTATGATGAGAATGATACAGGTACGGTAGGATTAGATATCATAGGTGGGTTGCAGGAACCGTAGTTTGGTAGTTTACTGCTTACATCTTCCAAGTTTTGGGTGGCATACTGCAGAAAAGTGATTGGGCTAATTGCTCGATCTCTATGTATGGGTAGGCCACTGCAGTAAGCTGCAGGCTGATCCTGTCCACGGGTGGCTACTGTTGCTCTGGGCTGGAATAACAATCAAATGATTTCAGGAAGCAAAGTTCAACTTTGACGGTGAGAAGTGGGCCAATGCCACTGGGGATGTCAAGAATTTGGTATTCACTGTGATCGTTGATCTTTGAGATTGAAATATCATTAAGATTTCGTCGTTGTTGACTATCGAACCAACCAAGAGAATGACGGCGAAGGAAGCATTGTGTCATTCGTGGATGGGAGGGGTGAAAGAGGAAGAGAAGAAGGAGAAGAGGGACTATCGACGACTCTTTAGACATTCCATTACTCTGGTCAGGTAGGGAACAGAATGAAGGCAGACTCTGGAGAGTAGAGAATGTTTGAGGTTCTTCATTCGATTGACGAAGTACAGGGACATCAAGGGGGTTATCGACAGAGATGCCATTAGGAAACGACCCTTCAGGGACAAGGATGTCAGTGCAATGGGCCAAGTTGTTTTGCTGATTTGCATGTTGTTTTACGATTCCGTACATTCTGTCAAAGCGTTCACTTTAGCAGTGCCTTATCATTAAAAAGCCAATTTTCATAGCGTGGGAAAGTCCGAAATATCCAATATACTGTAGCCGGTGGCTACCTGAAAAAAAATTAATTTTACTTGTGCCCAAAGTGGTTGACGTGCTTATTCAGATTCGCCACGAAGCAGAAGCTGCGATGTTCTCGATATACGGTCACTGGGTCAATCGTGGCTTCCATTACTCACGTGATCTTCTCTTCGCTAACAAACCCCGCAATAAGCATAGAAGGGTCGATCTTAACTAGGTGCATGCATAGCATACCTTATTCATCACTTCTTCACTTCTAGTCTTTCTCCATTCGGTTCCTAATAGATTTCTTGCTAAGCTAAGACATTGTGACGTGTACAGTTGTTTATTCCTTGAAGTTGTACTTAGGAATAAACAGTCAAGATACAAGTGGTTACATTGAGCTATTACATTTTTAGTAGTATTGCTTCAGCATCTTTTCAAAAGTACTGGGGTTATATTTGAGAGAGTTAGATGTTTTGAGCAAACTGGTGCGACGAGGGTTCGTTTCATCGAGTGTGACATCGGAGATCTTACAATCGGGAAGATAAGGACACGTGACTGGAAGAGGGATACCTGCTGGAAGCGACGAATGTTGAAGACAACGACATGTTCACTGTGACTCCCCCTGACACATGAGGTACACAATCGCATGTGGAACTGAAAGGCAGCAAAGTCGTCTCGGTAGTAAAATGTGATTATCGATCGTTGCTCCGGTATTCTAGTTATCTCGAATTGCTTCTGACGATGAGTATTAGTGGTCACACGTACTTGTGGACAGTCCAATTGAGTGCAGAAGACGGTGTCCGTGTCCCTTTCACTGCACTGAGTACACATCTCCGTCAACTCTTCATCCTCGTCCACTTCATCACGACAGTCCTTATAGTTATCCAGTGCTTTCGTCACAGCTGAATTATTATCATAAAATCAAACCTTCTCGGTACTACGAAACTAGAAGCACAGCTATGTGTGTGCACAATCTATCTTGCTGTATCTCATTTATTCCAGAAATTGTTGGCCTTCTACCAAACTGTGGTTCAACCTAGTTCTGATGAGACATACCGGTAGTCGGCACACACTCAGTAAACACTCCATTGATAATATCTGATTCGGTACGACACTTTGGACATCGAATTTTGACCGCATCATATTGTCTGTAAACAGTGGCTAAGATTTAAATTTTGTTAAATTTAAAAAAAAATCATTGTTGAGAAGTGTATGAACCTATCCAATAGCGCAATCTTTATCTTTATCGTTTACCGAAGATGCGTGCGGTCATGCGGGGGAAAGAGAAGAACATATATTAATAATACCTTAGCGATGCCCGACTCTTCTCTTGTGGAGTGAAGTAATGAGACTCCCTTGCACTCCTCTCCACCTTCTTTGCACACGATAGACAAAGGGTATGCCCACATAGCAAGGTGATTGGAGATCTGCTACTGTCCCCTAAACACTTCAATTCACTTAGAACTAAATAATTCTAAAGAAAGAGAAGCATACTCTTACTTTGATTAAAGGAGTCGTAGCAAATCTTGCAGGTCAGTCTCTCTCCTAGTTCGCGCAGTGCACAGTTCAGGTCTGCTTTGGCAGTCATCCTATTTGCTGAACTCATCTGAGAACTTGTCATTCAGCAGGAATGTACATAATTACCTTAAATAAGATACCTACAACGTAAAAAATAATTATCCTCGCCGACAACGTCGATAAATGACGAAAATACAGTACTCTTTCAAACATAGGTCGAACAATTCAACATGTTAATCGTTTCAAGAGAATCTTTTAACGCGGCATTTCAAAAAGTGAAATAAAAGTTACTGTGGATAAATCTGTCACAAGTAGAAATTTCTGATTGATATTCTTTTAGCAATCATACAATCGTACACAATTACAAAGTTCAATAGTTTACATATGTTATGTTATTCAT
Organism: Micoletzkya japonica; assembly: GCA_900490955.1. NCBI lineage: Eukaryota > Metazoa > Nematoda > Chromadorea > Rhabditida > Diplogasteridae > Micoletzkya > Micoletzkya japonica. The sequence goes on along the minus strand of LS901484.1, from coordinate 600,194 downwards.
TAAGTCTTTGAAGCCTGGCAGCAATTTATTGATCTGCCTCAACAATTGCAAACCAACGAAAAAAATAAAGATCACTTTCATCTATCACGCTCAGAATAATTCGATAACACCTAAAGCAGCAGATTAGCCATTAATCGATATCTACACAGCAGATTCGATCGACAACAACCGTATTCAGTTCTCTTCCTTTCTTCTCCTAGCAAAGTGCACCTTGAAGTACTCGTAAGACCCGATCATAATGGCACACGCGGGGGCCACCTTCGCGACACGGGGAACGATTCCTGACACGATTGACTCCCTTGGCCATAGAGGGATACTGTACCTGCCCATAGCGATCTCACACCTCGATCCTCTATCAACTTTCGCATCACAGTAAGCATACTGATTCTCCTGCAACACAGTAACCCTCACCTAGACAGTCAGTACGCAAATACCGTAACTGAGCTGCTTCCACCTTATCCATCTCTCGTCCCAATTCAATCTGTCGTTTAGTCTTGACCACATCGAATGGACTAGTCACAATCGATGCGATGGTCCCTTCAACCATAAATCGATAAACACCCACCCTTTCTACAGCATACCCGATATGGCTCCCGAACAGAACGCAGTGGTGAAGTTCATCTCGTGTACTCCCCTCTCCTTCATAATTCGTGCCTTGATCCACTCGTATCCAGTCCAATACATGGCTGAACCAATGCTCATACAGTATGCTTACCACAAGCGACAAACCAGAGAACGGTACATCCCTCCAGAGCGTTGGAATCCAACCGAGATACAGTCCCCTCCATCCATGGGAACCCAGTGTCGATCGAACCGCTTGGCCTAGTTCTGAACACTATAAGTAGTTCTGCAGAACTACTTATGAATTCTGGTATAGGTTGATGGAAGAGTGAGCAACGAATAGAGGATACGAATCGGGTACTTTTGATGGTTACGTTTCGCGATCAATTCATAATGAACCGCTATCTTATTATCTTCGGATTGGTGAATCATAACCTCAAAAGTACTCGATTCGTATCCTCTGCTAACGAACCTCCTAAACTCATGTGTTCACTCTGCATCTTCGTCCGAATGACTTCAAGAGGAGCAACAAGAGTAACGGCAGCGGACCTCCAACCACCGATCTCTCCCCTCACACACAACGTGCTCACCTCGCAACGGTCCCCGCAATCATCGGCGCCAATGCCTCGCCGTACGCGACGCGCCTGTCAGACGCGTTACGTCTTTTCCTCATTTCGAGATGCAGTCGTATCCGGGAAAGGAGACAGTCGTAGGCGGAGAAATAGAATACGGTAAGTGGCATGGCCATGACCCTGCACAGCAAAGTACGGTAGGAATACTGTAGTGTGACGTACAAGGTAGGCAACAGTCCCGACCATAATGACCGTAATCCTTCTTGTTGAGGAATCTTGATTAGTGCATCCTGAACGATACTTTCAGAGATTACCGTAAATAGACTAACAGATTACCAGAGTTCCATGGAAGTTACCAGGACGTTGATACCATTCACAGGGAATCTAAATACGGTAATGCTATGGATACAGTAATCCTGTGGTGATTTGTATAATAGCAATGCATACATACCTTCTTAGGCGTTTCGCAATTCTTACATAAATGATCGGTCAATCCGTTTGAGTAGATGAAGCATTCGCCTAGTAAGCTTTAGTTCAGATAGCAAGCTTTCAGTAACATTAAGCATGAAAATTACGAAAGTAACCTGTATGTACAGGATGCTTCTGATTCTGTAAGCGAATCTTCACCACATCCAATGGAGTCACTTAAGAGAGTTCATTCCAAATCGATTCGCTGATAGACTAGACAACTACCGGACTCCTCGATACCGTAACCATCAAAGTTCTCACTGAGTATCGCAGTGCAGACTGCTCCTGTCCCTGCAGCGAGTATTCGTTCGTGGGTTGATAATTGTTCCGTTGAATACGAAGCCTTAATGCACATTAGTCTATATCAACTGCATCACGATTCACGTCCATCTCCTTCTACCGTACAATCTTCCTAACTTCTACCGTAATCTTCTCCTTTACAACCTACCGTACCTTCTTTCCAAACTCACATTTGCCGCTGGTGCAATAGGCGAGGCGAAATCGCACTTCGAAGAACATTCTCCGCTACTCATCTATACAACTACCGTAATCGACCTACCGTAATCTTGTTAGTTAAATATTCGACAGTTCTCAAACCGATACCAACATCCCGGTAAGCATATCCACACAGAGAAATCAGATGAAACACGTCAATTAGCATTTATCAACGGACAACATAACATTTCCCAATAATGCATAACAACTCCCCACGAAAGCTCCACATTGATAATTTAAAGACAGTCAACAAATGATAATTATATTTGATCTAGGTAACAAATGAAACGGAAAAGAATGATAACTGGTGTGACTAGTAAAGAGTGTCCCTAGCCATCGTTGACTAGAATGAGCGCATTCACACAGCGACATAGACAATAGTTCCTCCAACTACCGTATCCTTACCGTCTCCACCTCGAACCTTCACTGTCTTACCTGACAGATCAACTGAGAAGACGTCTGAAAGGAGAGGAATATAAACAGGAATCAAAGATCAGCGACAATTACCTGTTTCAGGGAGAAGTTGATTGACAGCAAGGGGCGATTCGTTAGAGATCATCTTCCTCGGTCCTCCCTCGGGATCGGAATATCGATAGAGAGAAACGACGTGACGGGCTGAATACTACGATCATAGGGAGCGACGTAGAACAACTACCGTATTCCCTTAAAGCAAACAAGACCGGGAAGGAAACCAACGCTTGATATGTCGATTGAGTCTCCTCATCTTCCTTGTCAACAGAGCTACCGTATCCCCGTCGAGAACAGGAACCTATAAGAAACAACCTATCGCAAACTGAACAGCCGTATTAGATACCTCCATGTCGAAGAGTCCGTTGCATGTGTGGACATTCCTTGCAATTAGCGTGACTCCTTCCTGTAAATAGACAGTCAACCGTAATCTACCGTATTACCTCCTCCTCTCAACCGATACTTACTCGAAGGGGCAGGAATACTATGACAGGAGCCCCGGGGCACACAGTCTCAGCCATGGTGGGATCCGCGTCCTTTTCATCCGTGTGACTGTAAGCGAATTATGATAAGAACATCGAGTGGCATGAATCATGACGTATGACTAGAAAAAAAGAACAAATTCGTAGGCTTTTCACCGATGATCTTAATACGAGGGAATCGATATTGGAGGTACAGCTGTCCCATATCATACAAGTACCCTTCCCAAGCCGCCTACCGTATCTGCAGTCCATCCAATTCGAGTCCATTCATGAGATACTCTCTATTCTCCTCGAGTACCGCTGCCTCAAAGTATACAGTTCACGCACTGACACTAATACTGTAACTAATCCTAGTTCATACAGTCTACCGTACTCCCCGATTCCCGTCGAGACCTGATCGAATTCGCAAGCGACGGCGAGAGCAGCGGCTCCCTTCGATTCGTACTGTTCCTTGACCATTTGCACGAAGGGCATCGTCTTCTTCGCGAACTGCAATCATTCCTTCATTCAACGAGAACATCCCATCCATACGTGGGCTACCTTCCTCACATTAGTTTGAGAAACGGGCCTACCAATGTTCGAAATCGTAAATTTTCAAGCATACCAATTGAAATGTTCTAGCAAATATAAGCCTAGCAAAGAAAGGTTTCGAAAAAATTTAGGCCTACCACACATAGTTCGAATCGGTGCCCACGTATGATCCCATCGATACTCCCTATCTTAGTATTCCCCCCCCCCCCACTACTCACCTTCTTCAGTGACTCCTGTGCCCCGAGAATCTTGGCAATCTCCTTGTTATCGGGAAGAGTTCCTCCATTGGCCTTAGCCTGTTCCCCCAATACCGTGAGAACAGTCCTCTGCCATCCGGGGTATTCCTTCGCAACCCACACAACAGCTTCAGTAGGGGGAGACTAAATGCTTGACCTGTACCATTTTCCTTTTGATTCAGGGCTCCGAACAAAACAAAATAAACTTACGATCGGAGCAGCTCCCTTCTTCTTGGGATTCACAAAGTTCTTGAGTCTCGAGCGGAATTCCTTGATGGACTGAAAGGTTCCCTTATATCGCCTTCAACCAGAATAACCCCACCTCCTCCAAGAATGAAGCCTGTGCAGTGACAACGTCATCCACTTTTCCCGTTAGAGGCCACCGGGCATTTACGATTAGACCCTCCTCAAACAAACATTGTTAATATATTTTCCTAGTAACATAATTATGATAACATAGAATTTGCACTGAATTATACTTAGTAGAACTACATAAGATAAAAGAAAAGAGTAAACCTTTCCGAGCAGTTCCCATATCTGTTCCCCTACGTGGGGAGCGATGGGCGACAGGATTAGTGCCTCAAAATTATTTCATTCATTTTTCGCGTTCACTAATTGTAGGTTCTTCTCGCTTTGTCCATTGCAGGACAGTGGTTCACTGTTTTGCTCCCCTCCTAGCTACCTGTGTCTCAATCCACTTGAACACCAATCCCTCTTCCATTCCTGCATCTCCTCCACACAATTCCCTGTAGCGATCTCGAATTGCCTGTAATCATCCAATCGTCTCCCACCACGAAAACCTCTACCGTAACTCACATTGTACTCGAAGAATCCAGTCTTGAGTGCTTCCTTGAACAGCGTTGCCTCGTAGTTCGCAGCGGTCACATCGATAGCCCTGACAATCGATAACTCATTTCCACTACGGAATAATCGTCAAGCATACGGTATTCCTATGCACAACTACCGTACCTGTTCATGTCATTCTCGAATACCCTATCAGCAAAGGTCTTCGGTCCTCCCGACTTTCTCAATGAATCGAAGTCTCGCAGAGCAATCATCTCTCGCACCTTCAAGAGTACTGTAACCGTCTCTCCTCATCTCTCCCCCTGTATCTACCGTATCCTACCGTACCCAATCGAGTAGATTGTAGACTCGGAGAATAGCCGCATCGGCCATTGAGTACACGAAGTTCGCGTCTTCGACAGCATCTCCCGCATCTCAAACCAATGGTTTGAACAGCTGCTAGCCATAGATTGATTGCGTTGGTATAAAAGACCTATACGACACAACTTGTGTCTAATACGATACAGTACACAGATTAGCCCCTCTTACCTGCCAATGAGATCCTCATTCCATCGGCAGAGAACTTCTCGATTCCTTCAACGAGCGTCAAGAAGTTTCCGGTATTCTTCGACATCTGCAAATGGAATACTTACTTAGTTCTCCCTCACAACACTAGAATTCATATACTGAATAAACAACAAATAAATCGAAATGATACCGTACCTTCTCGTTGTTCAGTAGAAGATGTCCATTAGCACGAATACTCCTCGGCCACATCTCCGGTTGGTTCTGCAGTACGAATGTCAGGGCAACTTACCAAATCATAACAATGAAGCATTCCTGCTACTGGCTAACCTTCCAGATTGCCGTGTGGTTGAAAAGAAGATAGGTGAGGTGATTCTGCACCAGATCCTTTCCCGAAGCACGCATGTCGATCGGGTACCTGTGTCAACATGTTCAGAATAATTACTCATTTGAGAGCAACAACCAAACGGTTTGCGATAAGAAACGTGAGACCAACCAATAGAGGAATTCCTTGCGCAATTTTTGCAGCTTTTCCTCTTCCACGGGCATCGTTTTCGAGTCGTATTTCGCCCCGAGAAAGACGTATTCCCACGAAGAATCAGTCATCTGTTCCGCCCTCAAAGCTCATTGATACACGACTGGCGAAGAGAAGGAGAGAACAGTCAAGGGGATACAACTGACTTGACTCCGAGGGGTCCGATGACACTTCCATCCAGGGATCCTTGTTGGAGGAGATGAGCCACCTTCACATTATTCATTTAAAGGTGGTGTAAAAAGAATTTTTGAGGCACTAATCAGGCATGCTTTTTTATGATTTCAGGGTGCTAATTCTAAACAAAATCACATTAAAAATGAAAAACATTCGCAAATTGCTGAGAAAACGTGAGCGAAAAGTTGCTTGCTGTACAGGGAATTCAAAAAATAACGGCGCGAACAATTATTTAGACCCGATACAGTATGCCATCCGTAGAATAGGTTGCGGAAAATTGCGTTTTGTCGAATGTTTGGCTTGGCTGTCATTACCGTAATCTTTTGAGTCTGTACAGGCTCTTCGTGGCGGGAGTTTTTAATGTTGTTCTGTTTACACCACCTTTAATGATGAATTTCATTATGAAAAAGCTTGAAGAAGACTAGTGAACAACTTACAGCATAATAGGCATTGTAGATAGTGGAATCGGAAAGGGATTCGATGAGATACTGCGGATCCCACGGCATTCTCGTGCCTGCACATCAAACCGTAGCCTACTCTCGACGAGAAAACTACCGTACCCAATCCGTAGCTTCGACTGCACGCGTGTTCGTGGAGCCAATCGATCGTTGCTTCGAAGTTTCGACGAACCTGCCATTCGAACATTTGAATTCGCGCCTCTCATACAGCATACCTCATCTGAATACGTGTTCAACTTCTCCAGAGCCTTCTTCGCTTCGGCTTTCCACTCGGGATCTCCATAGTTGAGGTACCTTAACAGATCCTTTGTAAGCTTAGAAGAGTGTGGTTGAGAATGGAGATGAATCAATGCTAATCGTCGACTCACCACTGGTCACACAGCGCAACGACACACTCATCCCCCGACCGAGAGATGATCTTCTTCTCTGGTTCATTGTACTTATCAGCCAGACCCTCTGCTACCAGATCCGTCTGAAAGTATAACTTAAAGGGTCCCACAACCCACTTTTTAACATTAGTCAATCTTTACGTCATGATATGGATCAGAGCACCCTGATTATGAATCAGGCATTCCCACTTTCTGATTTTGTCTTTAAGCTTCACTATCGCGTTTAGAACAATCATTCTTCGAGCGAGAGACCGCGCAAAGTGAGGAGAGCGCAGAGAGTGAAACAGTCTAAACCCCAATTAGCATAGACGTGCCTTTCGCGATCCTTTAAAGGACCCCTCCAGACAATATGTACCTTATGCATTTTTTGACATCATTGGATAGCTCTCAATGTCCTGAGTCTCATACTCTCCTTTTTAGTTAAAACTTCGCCGTTGCTGAGAAAAAGCTGTGCAGATTTATCTCGCTGTCTGCGTCTCTTCATTACTCTCTTGTCTCTCACAATAAAACAACCGCTCTTAATTGGTTATCTCTTGAAATGACTGAGATGGTTGGAGGAACCCTTCAACAAACATCATTGAGGAACAAGGTTATATCTAAAGAATGAGGTAAAGTATAAGATGTCTAGCCTGTATGAGCTTCTTCACTTCGGCAGTCTTCTGCCCCTTGTACTTGCCAACTATCATCACCTGCAATTGACCCCTTCCCTTATCCCTGATCACAGCCATCAATTACATCAGATAGCCTAAGTACTCACTCCATCATAGAATCCCTTCAGGTAGACTTCCTTCTTCGCCTCTTCCAATTTGTCCTTTTCATTCTGACTCTCAATCTTCAGTCTCGCGCACATCTCAGGTGCTGCGAGACTTCCCAGTCCCTCGATCTCGATAATCGGCACCTGTATCATACTGTAACTACCGTACTCTTGCCCATCTTCATACCGGTTCGAAGGGAAGTACCATCTCATCAGTGATACCGTACTTCTCCCTGAGGGGCTTCTTCTTCTTCAAATCGGACAGAGCAGCGAAATCATCGGGAGAATCGGAGGGGACAGAGGTGACCACTCCCGTACCTACAAATTCTGCATAGCTATTTTAAGATCAAACTAGTCAACAATCTAATGTAGGACATTTCGAAACATTTAACATTGTGAAGACCACGGTTCCTATCACCGGAAAGACAAGTGCATGTTATGACATACGATGGCTCATGAAAGAGCACTGACCCTTGTCATCCTTGATGGTGAGCATAGGCAGAGCATACACCTTATCGTACTTCGCAAGAGGGGCGGACAGAGCGGCCCCCAGCAGTTCCGATCCTTTCACCTGTACACATACCGTAACCCCCTGTCCTTACAGTACCCTCTAACCTTCTCAAATCCCTTCACGTATCTCACAACTCCATTCTCCTTCGTCATTCCTTGGTAACTCATATTACGAGCCGCTCTGAAACCGTTGAATTAAGCGCTAGCTGAAGTGCTTTTTCAGTGTCATATTCTAGGCACGAAAATGCAGTCAATACGTACACACGCGTGTCTCTACCAAACAAGTTAGCCCAAACATTGAGTACCTAGCCGTGCCCACGTATACTTGATCCTCGTTCGGTCCAGCATAGAATACGGAATAGGAGATATCCGGGTGGAGATAACAATTCGTCTGACCGTACATCGTCTCTGGTCTGCAGTGTACAATATCATACCGAGTCATTCCCAAAAGTATAATAATTATTGAACTAGGTCAACTTAGACTTGTTTGGTCTTCTTTCGCGATACGACAACATTGAAGAGCATAAATGGATATACCTGAGAGTGGCAGCAACAAGGAACACGGGTTCCTTGATAGATGACAACACTTTCGGTTTCGGGTCCAGAACCTGAGAGCCAAAGTCTTCATTGTTACAGGACACCTATACATCCACTCCTACAGTATACATTCCCTGACCTACCGTACCTTCAACTTGATAAGAGTGTACTCCTGAGGACCCACTCCCTCTCCACTGGAACGATCGTGATCCATGCACGGTTGACCGTCTTTCGGAGAGTAGATCGTGTATCTACAATGGGAAGGACTAGGCACTTTACAGAGATACACGCCTCTCTTGAGACATATCGTTGAAGATTGACACAGAACGTTATGGGAATATGAGAAGAAAAGAAGAATGTGTACCTCTTTCCAAAGTCTATCTTCTTCTCTGCTTTCAACTTGTTGAACTGCCATCTGACGAACGAATCGTAGTAGGGATTGATGTCCGTTGTGATGAAAGAACGACGCCAATCCGCCTAGAACGTAGCAGAGTGAAATTGACCTTTAGTATGTCATCAAAATATTAGGATAGGATAGGATACTATCGTGCCAGAGGCCATATAAGGGAATATCTCAATTTAAAAAAAAAAACAGAAAAAGTCGAACCTTGAGTCCCATCTTCTTGAGGTCGTCTATGCAATGGGGAGGGAAGTACTGCAGCCAGTGAAGAGGATCAGCGAATTCCCTCAAGAGATAAGCGTACTCTCAAACCCCACATATCAACTGCAAAGACTGAACCCACTTGATCTCCTCATCCTCCAGTCCCAGACTCTGCATAATCTGCCATTGCCACTTGGCAGGTCCCGTCTTCGCAAGCACTTTGCTCTGTAACACACCCACTATCACCATATCTACTGTAATTGAACAATAATTCCAAATTTCTAGGAATGATATAGCTCCACGTACCTTCCCTATTTAATCATAAAACGATCCTCGTTATAAGCATGGTAAATCTGAACAACTATTCGCACCTTCTTTCCCTTGCTCTTATCCTTCGTGATCTCATCGATAACAGATTTCTCTTCTTCTTTCTTCTCTTCTTCGCCCTCGGGGAACTGAATGTATCTTCCGTGACTATCTCCACAACCACAAAGATACCTTCGGAGGATATCCGAAGTCCTCCATTTCCCTCTTCAACTTGTCTGCACAAGCCTTGATGGGCATTCCAGTGCAATGGAATCCGAAGGGAAACAGACAATTCCGACCTCGGAGGCGATTGTATCCCACGGCAAACTGCAATTAACGAGGAATAGAATTCATTTCTATCGAAACGACTAATGAGTAGACTGGCTATGTGGCCACTTTCAAGACAGTTTCGGGTATTGGGTAGCTGTCAGTAAGCAACCTCGCATTTGGAGAGCGTGAATGTATGTCCAAGATGGAGTCGTCCATTCATGTACGGATAAGGGAAGGTCGTGAGATACTTGAGACGATTTCTGGAAGATTAGATGGTAAATGAAATGTAGCTAGACTTACTCTTCCGGAGCCGCATCACTCTCGAATGCCTTGGCCTCTTCCCATTTCCTCTGGATCTCTGCCTCCTTCTCAAGTAGAGTAGCTACCTTCTTTCTCTCACGAGCAGCCATTGTCCAAGGGACGAAGAGTGTATTACCTGTATTGAGTCATACTGTAGACAGAGAGACAGGTAAGACTGATGCAATGTTGTAAGCAAATATGGGGTAGTGATTCACGATACAGTCACAACAATGGAGACAAGGGACACCCTGTTATTGAGAAAGAAGTAAGTAATTTGAACAAATTCCGGTACAAATAAGCAATAGGTGATCTACAAGCCAAAAATGAAAATCAGAAAATCCAAAATCTACAGACAGCACAAACTTGGGCTGTTTAGTGTGTAGTGCAATGATGAAAGCAGCGTACTGTAAAAATAAATTCTGTCGTTTAGCAAACATTTCGACGAAAAGGGCAAAGCTCGGAATAAATAATTCCATGTAATTTTTTTTTATTTTGACGATTATTGGATTTCTTGTTCTTTTTATCTATATACTGCTCAGAGAAAAGCTTAATTTCAGGATCGTTGATGCTATCATCTCATGGGTCTTCTCGTAACTAAATTATGGAGACTTCTGTGGTCCAATCAAGGTTTGCCAACTCGACATTTTTTTTGTATCTAGGGAAGGCAGTGCTCTGAATATTTTGTTCCGCGCGTAAAACAGACTGTGACCAATTACCGTAATCCCTTACGTAAAGAGTGACCTTCATATCAAAAAAAGATTCTGGCGCAATGCAACGCTAATGTTGGATCATTGGACTAGTATTCATTAATAAGGAAGCAGGAAAGACGTTGATAATGATAGAAAATGAATATACGCGGAATTTGAAGAGAGCGATGGCTTTACAAATGTGGTGTATACAAAATACAAAATGGGTGATGTCTAACTAGTATCATTCGATAGATCTCATGACAATGCACCTGAAATGCTAGGATATAGTATACAAAAGTTGTCCCAAAACGAGAAATTAATTATCAGAAATCGCCGTTTTATAAAGGGAATTTCAGTCATACGAGGATTTCTCGAAAAGGGTGAATTTGGGTGATATGGCAATTTGATATGATAGAAATGTAAGCGTCCTCTTCACGATAAGCCTAAACCTCACTCTCCCATCGCGTCCCAAAAAAAGTTATCCATCCGCAAACCTCTGAGAAAATCAAGTTTTCTATCTGACCTCCCTGGAAACGAGGTGTACTGTAAGACCTTTCGTCAAATTTTCGGGAACAACGATCAGATTCGCTTCCCGAACTTCGCGTTATGCCTTGATTTCCATGATATTTATGCATTACTTTTGCAACGTAACTACTTCTGAACACTTCTAAGCTCACTTGGCGCAGATACCATCTCTTGTCATCTGTTTGCCATTTCCAAATTGCGTATTTGTTTTTCCTCTATTCTGATCGTTTTTCTTACGCAAGAAGCCTATATTTGCCACGCATTGTGTAAGACATGACTGTCAACGTATTCTGCTAGCGTCCGACCTCTTTTACGATATGACCCCGCATTCCGAATTTGTTTTAGCGATATTGCACCATGGTTTTACATTATTTTTGGCTTTTATGTAACTTTTTGCAAATGGGGTAAGCATACCTATTATCTGAAACAACTCTAATCCCGAAATAATGAATTTCTTCAAAGTCGCTGCCCTCCCTATTTGTATGGAAGGAATTGTAAAGGATGCTGATCTATTTTAAATGTCCAATACCATAACCCGTTTATGATTCAGCGCTGGAATTTCGTAGAACTATTATAGTTGATTAAAAAGATCCGTCGGAAAATCGTTCCGAATGCAAGGCGAGAGAGTGTGCAAAAGTGAGAGAATAGACTCATTTTCGAACAACAGAAACTGACGGATCGGTTTATTCCACGGCAACCGATCAACTGAGCTCTCCCCAAAATAATGAAAAACGCTTGTAACGTTAAATATCTACCGCGAACTGAAATTCAAACGCAACTTTTGAATGGCCTTTTTGCCGCGCTAATCAGTGAAATATTAGAAAAATACGATAGAATTATCGAGATTTTCAGGATTACCATATCACACTTCCATTTTTTGAATTACCTCCTGGTTTTCATAACGACTCTTGCAACAATGACAATGAAAATCCTCTACAGTGACTAATTAGCATAATTACGCATTATTGACTTTTGGAAGCTTTTTGGGGCAAGCGCAGTCGATCGGTTGTCGTGTTATTCCACTATAGATTCATCAGGCATTGCTTATGTCGCATACTGATGAACGATAATCATGGGTAGTCCTGGATAGCCTAAGGACGTTTGATATATCTCAATATCTATTCAACTTCTTCAGAGCACAAGGTGATAATCGTTGGCCTCGACAATGCCGGAAAGACGACGATTCTCTACCAATTGTATGTTGACGGCTTAATCTTCTAATCCAATCTAAAATTAAGCTCGATGGGAGATGTGATCGATACCTCACCTACTATTGGATCTAATGTTGAAGAAATCAATTTTAGAAATCTAAAGTTTGTAATGTGGGATATCGGTGGGCAGGTCAGTCACTTTCAAGACTATATTCTTATGAAATTAATTAGGATCCCCTGCTTTATTTGTTTATTTATATGGTCATGTTCTTTAAGGAAAATCTGCGTGCGTCATGGACATCGTACTACACAAACACGAACTTCGTCGTTATTGTCGTCGATTCAAGTGACGTCGCTCGTATTCCCATTATCAAGGCACAACTGCATGAGATGCTGCAACACGAGGTATTTATTTATCCTTATTTCAATACGTTCTCCATGATCTTCTTACTAATTTGGAAGATACTACGATTTTATTCCTTATATTATATTTACCTGAAAAGTTGTTAGTTGGGCTTTTCTTTTAAAGTCCAAGATGATTTGCTGCAGGAGTTGGCCAAGTCTTCCCTGTTAGTACTCGCCAACAAACAAGATGTTCGTGGATCGTTGAGTGCAGCTGAAATATCTTCTCAACTGGGACTGACTGCTATCAGGAATCGAAAGTGGCAGGTAAGTAGAATACCTATGATGAATATTCCGAATAGAACAGAACCTCATCGAAGGATCATGTATTTTGCAGAAGAAAAAGTGTTACCTCTCCCAGATTCCATGAACCTTTTTCAGATCCAAGGTTGTTGTGCTCTGACAGGGGAAGGAATAGGCAAGGCCTTGGATTGGATAGCATCCAATCCACCTTAGAGGAAAATGGTACGACCGCGACGCATGACATGGCGCTCGCGTCGCGTACTGATACACTCAATCTGGATACGGGTAAGATGCTAATAGAGAATAGTAAACAGAGTATTCACTATTCGTTGTATACTATCATGCTGTTGTCCTCTATAAGAGTGCTTGTTCACTAGACCAGTCACTTTATCATTCTCCTTACCGTATCCCATACCTACCTTATACCCCCTACTTACTAATTCTGTGATTGATGTGAGCATTCCTGTGATAGCTTCAAACACCTTAGATCGTCGGGCTAATCTAAAGGAGAATAGGATGTGTTCTTACCATACTTCGTTGGTAGTTTTATCTGTATACTGTATCATGCAATTGCATCATTCGTAGTTCTTTCGCATTGGGATTGTTTGCCATAGAGAGTGATCGATTGAAAGTGAAAAGGGGAGGAGGGGATGGAATGGACAGTATTAGTTGTTCTTCTCTTTCACAATAACACTCCTCTTCATTCGCTCTCTCCTATGTTCTTTCATAGCATCTGCCTTTTCTTGTTAAAATCTCCGATCGAATGCTCAATGGGAAGGACGAAAGTGTATAAATGTTTACGGACTTGTTATCTCTTGTAAGTGATGGAGTGGTTCGAGACTGCGAGAGTACTGTCAATCACTATTGGCTTGCTGGCCTCGTGTCGTGTCATCTGCCTCAGACGCGTGGCTTGGCCAGGGACCTAGATTTTTGTATATGGTAGATTTTTGTAATACACTATTTACCTGTCTGTGGAAGGGGAGGGGGGATCAGTGAATTTTTGAGTGGACTGTGTCTAATTCTCTGCCGATCCCCTAGTTTCCCCTATCTCCCCTTCCCCATGGCTCCAGTAGTCAACACACTCTTCCCTCTCTCTTGTCACGTGTTATTCTCTTCTTCTTTTCCGTCCCTTCCATTTCTTCTCTTTCCTTCAATTCTTCTGGGCCAAAAATTAATTGCTGTCTTGCATTCAATGAATAGTACTTCCCCTTATCTCTCCCTCACTATTTCCTCTTCAACCTTGCATAATATTGCCCAACCCCCCTCACCCCTCATATACCTCTATTTCTCGCTCCGTTCCTTTGCCTATGTCCCTTCGCCACAATCTGCCTCCATCTCTCCTTACCTTGAGAGTAGTTAGTTGTCTCTCCCTTCCCGTCCCTATTTTCGTCTCTCTTCCTTTCCCTCTCCCCTCCCCTCTTCTCTCTCTTCTCACTCATATCATCACATGCCTCCTTCAACTTTCTTCTATCACTTTCTCTCTCTTGTTTGTGTGTTCCCTCCCTTTCCGTACACAACTAATAAGAACTTTGGTCAGTTGAGTCGTGTTCTGCAAATTATTATTGACAGGCGGTTAGAGGTACACTCTACTCGTTAGAAAAAGGACTAGTTATAAATAATAAAATAACATTAAAATAAATCTAATTTCCTAACCCCCCAAGCAGAGTAACTAACAACTTGCGCTCTCCCTTCTTCGCGAATGTTCGATGGTGGCCTGTCCCGGCCTCTTGTTGTGTAGAGACTTCGAGAATATTCGGAGGGGAAAGGGATAAGAGGAGAGGGAGGGCAGGGAAGACAGACTAGTCAGAATAGTGTGTGACTGGATACTGTAGTCGACTATTACTAATCATCGGCTGCCTTCTGCACAATGGTAAGTGGCGGGGGGAGTATGACTGCAGTAGGGACTCTTCTAGAGAGATGGACGTGCGTGTTCCCGTCCCCCTCTCTCCGTTGTCCCTTCCCCTCGTCTTTCTCTGCACTCTTTCCTCTCCTTCCCAGTTCCCTCCCTCTCCTCTTCCTTCTCTCGTAGTGTTGATCTCTCCCTCCTCTTCCGTTCCTTCCTCTCATTCCCTTTCCCGTTCACCAATTTGTTGTCTTCGTTATTTCCTCACTACACGCTTTTTCTTCAGGAAATTGTTTGACAGTAAAAAGTAGCCTGCTACTTGAGATGTGCAGAGCAGAAACATGGACATTTTGGTGGAGGAAAATTGAGATTGACCGACTGTACCCTCACTTGTTGCAGGGAATGGATAGAAATGAAAGAGGCGGAGGGGGTGATTTGTACTGACATGTGCCATTCAATCAATCGACCCTTTCCCTCCTTGCAATCTCTCTATTCCCTCCACTCTATTCAATGTCCATCTCCCCCTTCATCCTATTTTTCTCTCTTGTATTAGTACCATATCTTACTTCTTCCCTTTCAGCAACTTTTCACTCGTTACAACATGTCATCTGCCGAGGAGCTCGCTGCTGAATTCGAGAAGGACGGAGGACCGGTTGGTATTTGATCTTTGATCTTTATCCTAGTCTGTTCTTTGATCTGAGGCTGACTACAGTCTAGTCTGTGACTCCTCCATCTTTCCTCTTCAGGACAACCTCGGTCTGGGAGGCGCCAAGCGCAACAAGGACGAGCGTAAGGAGCACAAGCACGTGCATGCTGAGGGAGACACCAGGAAGGTTTGTACTTGATCTTTGGTCTTTGGTCCTTGGTTTTTGATCAAGCGAGTGAACTACTAGTTAGACCGCTGTGGTTCATCGTTGACGTCTTCAGATTGTCGCCAACGCTCAACACGGCGAGCAGAAGCGAAAGGACCCGAAGTAAGGACTTGGACCTCTTTAACCTTCCCTACCGTAACCCGACCAAGTCTTAGTACCTACCGTATACCTAGACTTCGCTATTCCTCGTTGCCGTCTTCGTCCTATTCCCTTTCCATGTAAATGTGTTTAAAGGTCTTAGTTACCTAGTGTACTCTTTTTAGTTAGTCTCCTCTTTCCTATTCTATCAAGTTTTCGTTTTGGTTCATTTCGGTTCTCCTTTTCCTCCCCATGTTCACGTATATCAATTACGGTTCACGCATTCCCCCATCTTTCTCTAGTTTTTTATCGTATTCTAATTGTAACGTAAGCTAAATGTTATAATAAAGTTTTCCCCCTTTTGAAGAGCATGAACAACCAGTGTATGTGAACTACGTGTAAGTATCGAATGAAATTGTGGGATACTGCAGGATGGAGGGGTTATTGTAGATGACGACATTCATTGTCAATGGAGTTCGTGTGGGTCGAGGAAGTAAGGAGATGAGTATTGATGGAATCGAGGTATACGGTAGCCGATTACAGTATACCCTTAATGGATGCTTTAGTCAATGTACGGTACCTTCTCCCCCTCTTCCCCTTCGCTTCTCGCTGTTCTCTCTTCAATTACTCTCAAACCCCGTCGTCCCCCCGACTTTCGCTCTTCCGAAGCACATAAACGATTGACGAATAAGTTGAGGAAGGAACAAGAAGAGAAAGATTGGAAGACGGTAACCTTTCTCTCCGTTATTCAAATTACTCTCACATTCAGTCCCATCCCGCCTCCTACAGTAACCCGAATGGACAAGTGGGAATCGGCGAATTCGGGCGGGAGATTCAAAGAGTGAATCGCCAGATGACGGTGATATTCAATATGGTTCTGACGGTTGCATGTGTATTCGTCTTCGGATACGTCGGACTGCAGTGAGTTATAAATACAGAAATGAGTTATTCATAGCGCAGCGTGTAGAATGCTCTCATGTATTTCTCAAGTCCCGGACTTGTGATTTTTCCGGATTTTCCCTCATTTCCAGTCTGCTATCGCTACTTCCAATGGAATATCCTGTAAGTAGCAATGAGATGGGATGGGATGGGATTTGTTGATAAAAGGGAAAACTTGTTGTTTTGACCGTTACTATAGCTCCAAATCACTTCCAGATACGATACGCAAGGCCTTTATAAAATTCGAAATTTTTTTCAAAATCTGGAAAAATTACAAGTCCGGGAAATCACAAGTGGAAAAACGTGCAAAAAGATTGCACGGCATGGGGTTCGAACCCACCGCCCATCCCACTCCTGACCAACCTCTTTCCTGCCGCGCTACCGACGACTGCTGACAGCCTGCTGCAGGCGATGCCTCACAAGAGGAAGCGGCGGGCGCAATGGTGGATACCTACTTCCAGAAAATGACGATTATCTACGCCCTCAGCAAAAATTGAACATCGTTTTCTACTCAGTTTTTGACGCTCTTTCGAATGGTACATGTCTCATTTGATTCCTTTTCCGCGAGGCCATCTCCTTGTCAGCTTATCTCTCCCCCCTCAGGTACACGCACCCCTTCCTCCCTCCCGAAGTTCGTCTTCTCATCGGTCTCTTTCTTGCTACTATCGTCTTTTTCGCCGATCTCTACTTTGTCGTCAAATCCCTCGACTGAGGCCAAAGACCAAAGATCAATTCACTACGGGGAGCAGTAGGCCATACTCTTAGTTAGTTTTTATTTCAAGCAAGCGTTAGTTTCGTAACATATTTATTACACGCAATAAAGTAGCAATTTCATTATTTCACAGACTCGTCCACATTAGACTTTCGCTGCTGTGCCCTTGACATCTTCTGAAAATCGTTGTGTCATTCCAACCTCTTTCCCATCCTACCGTATCCCACTCCATCTCTGCCTACTGTACTCTACCGTACCCCACTCACCACAGCCCTTGCAATTTTGAGTGCGTGAATGCGTCCATCCGGTCCCTTTCTCTTCGTTCCCTTCCTCTCTTCTTCCTCTTCCTCTTCTTCTTCCTCCTCATCCATAGCTTTCACTATTTCCTTTAGTGAAGATACCCGTACCAATTCTCCGTTCTACAATATTATTTCATCACCAGTCTCTCCTCCTTAACCAACCTTGTACATGAACCGTGCCTGCCCATCATCCGTTCCCTCTACCGTACTCCCTTTCGAAGTACTAGCTCCTACCGCATCCTTCTTACTCTGTTGTCCCCCCTTCTTTCTCCTGTGTCCTCCACAGATTCCGCCTTCATTCTGAATGTCGCTACCGTAACCCAGACGAGTCCAACCTACCACATCCTAATATCGCCTCTTCTACCGTAATCCCTATTCTAACGTAGTTCCCCCATCCGTCACCTTGATGCAGCATGCAGTGGCCATTCCCCTCTCGCATCCCGCTGCCTTCATAAGATCACAGTATTCATACGAACAATTACACAATTTATCAGCTGCAGCTTGCCTTACTGAAAAGGAGATTGAGATAGTGCACAACTAACATTCTCAGTTTTCATCCGTGATTAGTCTTGAAGGGTAAAAAAAACTTTTAAATCTTATCGTGACAATTGTAGTATGACGGTTGA
The DNA here is from genome assembly GCA_900490955.1 of Micoletzkya japonica. Lineage (NCBI taxonomy): Eukaryota > Metazoa > Nematoda > Chromadorea > Rhabditida > Diplogasteridae > Micoletzkya > Micoletzkya japonica. Next base: position 581,860 of record LS901484.1, on the reverse strand, counting down.
AACTGTTTGAATACCTGCATTTCGCTTGAATTGTTGATCGAAGTTGATGGGAGCAACGTCAGAGGGTGATAACCACGCTTCCACGAACTGACCTTCTCAATACATACCCTGTCCCATCACGTCTCTACCGTACGTACCCCTCGGACATCAACCCTTTATCTACAGTACCCTTTCAATATCCTACAGTACCCCACTACCGTACCATCGGCGGGATCATCGAGACTCGGCCAATATTCAGTGTCCTGTGCATCTTGATCGATCACGTCTTCAGAGTAGAAAAATACGCGATACAGGAAATGAGGATGACGGGGGTCGACGGCACCGATGATTCCTCTGTGGGGGAGGGAAGGTTGGGAGGGGGGGGGGGGGTAAAGGAGGAGGCTAGATACTGATACTACTATACATCCCCATTTATGGGAGCAAATATTGGTGCATCAACTCATTTCCAACCCCAAATGCTCATAGTAAACCATCTTGTCCTCCCTGTTCTCACCTGAAGTATCGTTGGTCTTGTCCCGGTCTTCTCCGTCCGGGGGTTTCAAAGTAGAGAAGATTGCGTACCTGCACATCAAACATCGATAGATACCGTAAGCAATCGGTGCCTTCAATGAACTCACGTAGACTCGATCTCCTACATGGAATAGTATTCCGGTTCCAGGATCGACTATTCTTCCCGTGGAATCGTATCGAGGCACGACGTGAGTAATGTTCTGCAAGGCAACTTGCAATAACAAAAGGGCCGAATTCAAAAGGATGAAAAGGCTTGGAGAATAAAAGACCGACTTACACTCATAATAAAGCGATGCCTTTCAATTGCATTCATCTCTGCGGATGTCGATGGTTCGGATTGCTAAAGTAAACATTGCCCCCGGTATTCTTGCGTTCACTTGATGTGCGACTAATAAATAATTAATGACACCTCATTAATATATCTATCCCCCATCATCTTTCATCCATAAAACAAAAAGATAAACAACAAACTTTTCGAACGTTGTCACCAACGCCTTCTGCAGAGCTTATCCACTGGGGAATTTTACTATCCTGCCACGGCCGACGGCCGAACATTACCTGAGGATTACGGTATTCATGTGTGCAGGTAGAGTACGGTAGACATTCAACGGTTCTTATCGACTCCCAATCCATTCATAGCCCTAGGGTAGGCGAACCGTATCAAATCTCTAGATTAAATTTCGCCATGTATTGATGTGTGAGATGTATGAAAGTACTCTATGGTGAAAGATAAGTATGAAAACGGCCAAAAACTGGTTTTCCATCCATACATAGACCTTAACAATCTACCGTATGCATACCTCGAAGGGGGAAAGTATTCCATTGAGTGCCTTATTCGGTCGTTGATTCCAATCAATAACTGACTCCGCAACCGTCTCTACCCATCTAAACATCTTTCCTTTGCATCCTACCGTATCCAAACAATCCGTCCGGGAGTCTCACCTCGACCGAACTCCCAATAAGTCCTCGGCTCTTCGGGGGGAGTCGCTAACTAGATATCGATGACAGGCAAAAGGTATCTATAATATTTCCATTCTTCCTGTCTGTCTTTTGTATTATGAGTGAAGTTTCGCTTCACAAGGTTATTAGAAAAGGTGAAAAAAGTGAGAAGATCTTACCCCGAATCCAAGCTGTCTAATGCTCGTTTTGAAGACCTTCTCCATTTCATCCATCGCCTAAAGCTCTCCTAACCACTTCTCTCTTGGCTCTTTCCTTACCTCATACAATTCGTATTCATTCGAATATGTACAGAAGGCTTCTAAAAGTATCCATCTACAGTAATTCCCACAAAAGAAGACAATCCAACCTGGTGGGCCGAATTGCATGAAAGTTTCCTGGACGAATCGCATAATAAGCTCATCTTGAGGAGATTCCACTGCTCTGGAAAAAAATGAGTACTGATTGTGAGAAAAGAAACACGAATCCGCACGTTGATGATATTTTTCTTAACGTAAAACAATTAGCATACCTTGCAAATACGAACTGTGAATAGAGATCGTAGATGACGACCATGTAGGCGTAGACTCGATTGTCGTAGTTGACTAGCTGCATCCCGAGAAGGTCAATCTCAACGGATTACGATATTACCGTAGTCTGAGAGGGTACTGTACCTGTACGTACTGCATAGGTTTCGATCCCATGACACTGGGTCTCTCGGGGAAAACCACTCGTTGGCCCTTGTACACGTTTTCCGATTGAGAGACGTCTCGCTGGATACGGTATTACTACTTACTGGATAATATACATACGCCAACTATGGTTGAGGAAAACGTTCCGCCTGTCGTCTCATTCCTACTTCCGATGAGAGAGCGAAGCGGTATGAAGAGAGTGCAGACAAAGAAGGAATGAGCTTACCGACGGAACATTTTCGTCAAATAATACCACACGGCTTTGCGCCAACTTTGCCTTTCTAAGGATTTTTCAAAAAAAAAACCTTTTTTTCTCTAAGCCATAGGAAAAAATAGAATGGCTAAACCAATTGTAAGTAGGTCATTTGATGAATACCTCATTCGCATCTGCCACTCCCACATACTTTGCCTCGACGAAGGTAATGATTTGAGCCAATGAATTGGTGGATATCATGCTATCGTGTATTTGTCGCCAGAGCTGCAATAGGGGACCATTGACTTCTTGGCCTCGTATTCCTCGTATTCCTCATGAATCACCTGGACGCCTATCGTGTCCTTCTAATTCGCACTCTTATCTGCCGAACCAAAGTGCACATATCATGCCAAAAGAGTGCCTAGCGGTTCAAAAGCACAACCTACTACAATCTACCGTACTCCTCTTCCTCCCCTCCCACAAATGCTACAGTACGCTCTAGTCTCTAACCAGTGGGACATCTGCCCTCCTCGGGACGATCCTTCCACTACTTCTCTCGCGTATTATCCATCCCCTCTGCATATAGTCCGAAGCAGTTTCTGAGTAATCTGCCACGAGGTTTCCACTTCGAACCAGTCGTTGTACCGTATTCCATTCCACATCCGACAACTGACAATTACGGTAATTCAGGCAATCGTCAATAAAGAAAAGAGAAAAGTTGTAAAGAAGAACGAATAAAAAAAATTGAAGACCGCAAAGAACTGACATGACTGTGCGAGCATTGCCTGCCCGCGATGACCTCAGCTACAGTGTCGTACAAGGCATCGTCGATCGGACCCTCGCTCTCCTCTCCTGAATCCATTCCTACCGTAACCCCGCTGTCATGCACATCAAACCACTGAATGCCGATATTCCGAGTGACTCATCCTTCACCAAATCGTCTATTCCACCTCTGAAACACGAGATACGCCAATATCCATAGAAATACACCAACTTGTGATGCCTCACAACCCGCCTCAAAATCGGTGCTTGTCCGTGTTTCTGAAAGAAAAAGGAGTTATAAATACACCGTATCCAAGGGGATACCGTATCCCTTGAAACCCGCTTACCCTGACAATCCGTACGGGAGCCGATACAGGCACATCCTTTGCGACGGCTGGATACAATTCACGTAGCGCTTCCGTCAAATCGTTGCGAAGCTCAAATTATTACACCATTAACTAATACATCACCGGGTGTGGATTCAAATAAGAGCAGGCTTAATCTCAGTCTCCTACCGTACACCTACCGTACCTTGGCAATTCCAGGGAAGCCGATGTACGTCTTGAGTATGTGCTGGAGGGCAGCTCCGATCGGACTTCGTTCGTTCTTGTATGCTTCGATGGCGTTTTTGATGAGACGCAGTCTGAACGGGACTTTGTGTTTACTACGAGCGGAATTATGCCTTCGTGACTCAGCATTGTATAGTCTAGATAAGCTCATTTCCTTCAATCGCCTCGCCTCGATCAACTCTTTCAATGCTCTTTTCTATACTACGGAAGTGCGACCCGACTCCACCCTATTTCTCTTTACGATTTCACACCTCGAAAAGCAACTGATATGAGAACGAGCCATTTACAGCTTCCGAAAAGAAAACAATCGCACGAAATGCAAGAAATGGTGATTAGTAGCTAGATTACTTGATGACATACATCCCCCCACTTTAGCATTACATGAACATAGTTCAAGTCAGGAGTAAACTTTCGTGTCTTTCGTCATTCGTCTCGCAACTCTCCCGATTATAGGCCAATCGTCGTGAGTGAGATAAGACTATTGCATCTGATATAAGAGGAGAGTGAGTACCGTGTCCCTCAGTTTCCTCACTCCTCCTTCCATTCCCCTTTCCGATCTCTGCCCCCCTCCTCGAATGTCCAATCCCACTGAAGAAGTAGCCCATTACATGGTTGCCGAAGAGGATCGTGACAAGTATGCGAGAGAGGTTATTGTAGACACTTACCGCCCCGTTGATGATTTCCACTCATTCAAACTCGACTTACCTCCCAATACCTCCGTAAGTACAACTTTTGGCTACACTTCAACAAGCTACTATTTAAAATTGACATCTCTGATATTATCAATCTTGTGTTGCCTTACGCCCTACGTCCCTTATGTTAACTTTTCCCAAACTTTTCTTGTGTTATTTGTGTGCGTTCAGAATGGAGAAGCGTCGCGGGCAGAGATAGAAGAGATGGAAGAGAAGATGGAGAAGGGAATGAGAATGGACGAGAGACGATGACCGGCCACGCCAGTCTACCGAGACATTCCCCTTCTGTCTATCTATTGTCCCCATCTACACTAAACTATGTACATCCTCTGCACAACACCTTCTTCTTCACTTGTGAACTTGCCCTATTCGCGGTTAATAAATAATTTCCGGCTTGAACTTCTCACCTGTCTTTGTGATGAATGAGGAACTTCTTGGATGGGAGGTGTACCATAACAGGATCGATCTTCCCCAGTAGGTCGTCCGTGATACAGCGACCGACCTTCATTTTCAAGCTTTTCCGCGCCTTACTTTTACTCTTTCTCTATATTCAACTTCAAGAAAAAAGTATTTTCAATACAGTTACAGTTTTACACCGGTTATCTGGCTAACAGTGGAGGGGTATCCAAAGGAGGGAGTCTTGATAGATCTTGATATATGTTACGTTCAATAGTAAGTAAACATTAAACTATCTCTAAACGTTATACAAAAAAACGCTATACTTAAAAAGAAAATAATCAAAGACCCACTGCCCAATCTCCCGAGTGAAAGAGACAGTCCAACTTCTCACGATGTTTCGCTGTCGTTTTCTGCACCTAGAAGGTGATTCGGATTAGTCTTACATTAGCTGAGTCTTTTGCTTGGAAATCAAGCCATCGCTCGAATACTACGGTACTTATTCCATAGCGAAGGCATTTTTAAACCATGGTGTAGTTTAACACGATTTTCTAGTAAACCGGGGCATAAAGAGGGTACACGTTATTCTAGGAAGGTGGGTATTAGAGCAAGTGTAAAGAAAAATAACGTATGAAACCTCTTTGTTGAGAAGCAAGTTGCAGAAGGAATCATAGAGGAGTTCGTCGATCTCGGTCACCTACAAAAGTTTTAAACATGCAAGAAAACCTAGTATCACAGTCCCAGACATACCGGGACGCGAAACTTGTGCTTCGACTTGTCCAGATCCTCTGGTCGAACAGTGAGTATGTAAGCTGTAATGCATCTTACATTACCCTTCTTCATCCCCTCCACAGTTCAGAGTATCAAGTTCGACTCGCAAGTGTCAGTCACCTTTTTCCCCGTACTCATCCCCCACTTCTTCTTCCTGTTCCAGTTCAGCCCCTCCGTCGTGAATCAAGTGCAAATCGTCTATCACCGCCTCCTCTTCTACAACTTCTGCCGTTTCCATTCCCGCCTTTTCGGTAGTTTAAACACCTGTAAATGAATGTTCGCACAGGAACATACTGATAGCTCTTAATCGGATACGGCATGTCAAGCTTCATTTGCGTATTTCTATGTGAGCTTGCAATCCCAAAATAAAATAAATTAATAAAAATGAAGAAGTAATATAGAAACTAAAAATGCGAAACTTCCGTAAGTTAGCGTTATCAAAGTTTGACGGAACTCTTACCGTAATCTCAACTAGACAGGGCGGGCACATCAATCTCTTTCGTTAGACATTGGCTATTCAATTCGTACTTACGTAACATTGTACAATATATTGCTGAACTATTTAACAAATAATACTTTATTGAGTTCACAAAACTCGCATAACAACAAAATGCAGCCTAACAAGCAATCTTACATTAGCTTTTTAAAGATTAAAAACAAATAAATAACTCAACTATCGTAACACCGCAAACAACAAAAAGAAATGGGCCTACTAAGCAGAGCGAGAGGAAGGATGTGTTCAAGCCTTGATGGGAATGTTGTCGACCTTGACTGTTTGGATGGTGGGGAAGGCCTTCTTGACATCGGTTGTACGGGAGGAGTGGGAGGCTACGGAACGAGCGAAGTGGTTGAATACCGAGAGGAGACGAGGGGAACCCTCGCGGAGCACTGCACTCACGTCCAGAGACCACACTTGCTCGGAGAACCGTCTGAAGGACTCTTTAATTAAGACGAAGAAACTCATTCTCCTCTCGTGATCCCAAGGTGCTCCCATCTCATGATAAGCCCAATGCCCAATTACTCATCGGACTTTCACATTCCAAACTACAGGAGGGGTTAACCGCATGAGCCAGATTAATCGCCCTGTAAGCGTCTGCAGTCGCAAGGCGAGTCTCCCAATAGCGATAAGGGACTACAAAACAACCAAGGAAAGACGAGATACTTGAGGAAGTTGGGGTCTTTCTTCTGGACGGAGCAGAGGACGGAACGGGAACCGGCTGAAGAAATCGTGGAGACCTGCGAGGAAAATCATTAGTGACTACTTAGTAGAGGGTAGTCAGTAAATGTAGAGGGTAGTAGAGGGTAGTAGATGGGACTACTTATTACTGTAGTACTTTCTCATTTGGTATTATATATATTTATCGACATGCTTGTGCATGAGACGGGACAGGAAAGGGTGTGAGAGTGCTTCCAAGACGTGAGGTTGAGAAGTGAATGATCGATAGGTGGGGGGGGTGGGGAAGGGGGGATGCTCTATGTTGCTTGAATCCATCGACTGCGACTGACTGAGTGACTGCTGGGAGGGACAGCATGAGACCTTGAGGACTGTAGTCTGCACATCGTGAGAGGGAACGAGTGCACGAGAGTAGTCGAGGACCCGTGGAGAGAGCACAAGAGGGGAATGCAGGAGCTAATGGGGGACGAATCT
>LS901484.1:556627-573670 GCA_900490955.1 Micoletzkya japonica | reverse complement strand
ATGCTAAAGTGCGTGGCTCTGCCACTAGATGGACGAAACATGAAGAAATTAGAGCGTCTCAAATTCAGCTCTCCTTGCATGATCTTACTCGCTATGACCAAGTCATGTACTACTCTCCTCTCACAAAGAGGCCGCAGATTTAGTGCTCGCAATCGATCGACATAGTCAGGAATAGAGGAGGAATGAGGATAACAGCGAATGGAATGAGGATAACAGCGAATTTTTTTTTAACAGCGAACTATTCCACGTTGATGGAGCTCATTTACTTTCTCTTCTATACCCTACTCTCATTCGCAATGCAAAATAGCATCAATCAGTATAATAGTTAAGCCAGCACATTTCTGAATAACGATTTCGAAACGTCATATGGTTCCCAACGAGGCCCATCTTTGATGTCTAATTTGATGCAGACAGAGAACGTCGTAAAACGAGGAGATCACTCGTCTAGACAATTGAGTCAAAGAACCCTTTGACTCAATTGTCTAGACGAGTGATCTCCTCGTCTAGACAATTGAGTCAAAGGGTTCTTTCTTGCATTGCAGACACTTCGTGATCGTGTGAACCACATATAAGACGGGTCAAACTACGGTCCGCTCCTGCCTCCATTTGTCCGGAAAAGGGCGAGGCAGGCTCGGACCTGCGTGCAGCTTTTAGTTTGACCCGTGTTATATCAAGGGTTCGAGCCTCTTCACTCATTCTTTAGCTTTCTTCACATCGAGACCCCATAGGGTTCTGACCATGATCAACTATTGTTACAGTGGACATCTATGTACAACGAGAGTTGGGTAACTCTATCAAAAAGGACGTATGATTATATTTTACCTTAGTGTGCATATCGCATATCAGACTCCTCTTCGCTCCTTCAAACTGTGTCTCATCCAGAGTACCGCGAGTCAGTTCCTCCTTCTGCAAAACCACTTAAAGTACATTGTAATATTAGCCAAAGATGTAATAAATAAAATATAATACTCACGACAATCTCGACGACCTTATCATAGGCTTCACAGATATTGGCAGATCGATAGATGGTGAGAGAGACCTCTTGATCGTCGACGGAGGGACTTATCCACACTCCGTATGCAAGGCCATTACCACGAACTGACTTCCAGAGGGGGCCTGAGGAAGATTGGTTACTAGTTGTGAATGAACTAGATACGATAGGACGAAATAACATAGACAGAGCATGTGACTGAGACCAACCTTCGCACTGTGACAAATATTGTGAAAGCAGGAGAGTTGGAGCAAGGAACGGAGAGTTCCATGAAGCTTCGAAGGGAGCTGACTTAAGGGAACGACTTATTCCAGTCCATGGAAGAGAGAAATTTAAGGGTTACGGTAGGGGGGTATTGTCATGGACTACTGTAGAAGATAGTGTTTGCGAGGTGCAGTGAAAGGGTACTAGAGGGGGGACTTTAGGGGGATGAGGGTACTGTAGGTACCTGTACGAGGAAGGAACTCTCGCAGCTTCCAAGAGGCACGACCACTTCCTTCCCCATGTAATTCGATTCCTTCTCCTCACCCGCTCCAAACTGAAAAAAAAAGAATTCATCATTCGCCATCCAGTTGTGCATTCATATATCAGCAAATAATGCAGTATGAGGCAAATGAGATCTAAAAAGAAATAATAATACCAATACATTATCAATAGGTAAAACCGCATCCTATCAAAGAAGTTCTATCCTCAACCTCTCACCTCAAACCGTTGTCCTTCCCTTCCATTCGTCCACGACCATTCCTCTTCACTTGAATTCTTAGCAATCGCCGAAGCATCAGCAAGAATGTGAGCATTGAATCCCGATTTGAGGAGAGTCGAACGAAGCTCAAATGGAAGTACCGTAACCAACGGAACGGCAATTTATCATTAAAACCCCTATATTTTAGTGAGCCTAACTGAAGATCTTTCAAGTATTATTTGAAAGCATTTCATATTATTGAGGAAAACATTCCGTCAGTAAACTTTTCCTGCTTTGTTTGACAGAGCTCTCTTCAAGTCGTCGGAAGTGGGAATGAGAGAACTGTCGGAACATTTTCGTCTACCATAAAAGCTATCTAATCAATCACCTCATCGAATCTCTCCTGTACTTCCACGGGATTCGTCTTGCATTCTTTAGCCAGTTTCTCGTGAAACTTCTGTAGAACCAATTCATTCATCAGATGGGTATTCGAATCTGTAACGGGACACGTAGTCATTCTTCGATACCATAAACACTGTTTGATTGCTTACTCTATTTAGATAGATAGATTATAAATAGTAAGCCTATGTCATAAGCAACTACGTCGTACCGGGTTTGTGTGTTATAGCATTGATAGCAGTCTGGCAGACATAGTCTCCATCTCTCTTTCGCTCTCTCGCATCTCCTGCAAGTCTCGTCGCGATCTGAACCATTCCATTGAGAGATTCCCCTTGCCGATGGCAAACTATCTCCCTTCACAATATCTTACTAATAGAAAGAGAAATGCAACGAACATTCTTGATCCTCTCCGCGTCCATCTTTATTCCCTGTAGGAAGATGCGCGCCCATCGCGAGAGGTTACCGTATCTCTCAGCATCGACCTGCAAAGGGTACGGTATTGAGGAGTACGGTACCTCAACGGGATACGGTAAGTGGTCACCTTGAGCCAGAGAACGAGAGCTCGATTGAAGACTCCGCTGAATCCAGTGTGGAGGGAGTGTTCGAGGAGATCGCGAGTGAAGAGACAACACATCTGAATACAGTAGACTACACTTACAGTACTCCTTCTTGCCTACAGTATAGGGTTTACTAAGTATTCCCGTCAATCAATATCTACCGTATACCTCATCGGGAGTCACGAGTTTCCCGTCGATTTCGGCGGGAGATTCGAAAGGAAGTTCGGAGAAGACGGCGAGAAGTTGCCTCTGTTCGACAGTGAGAGAAGAAGTGTCCATCGTCAGCCACATCTTCAATTCATCCCTTTCTCGTATTTACATTCCCTTCCAAGGGTTCATGATACGACTTGAGCTGTTTAGCATAATTGCGCAAACCACTAATTTACATGATGTTGTACTTGTTACTCCCGGAATGTCAATTAAAATATTATTATCAATTCGTTCCTAATATTTTAATTAACTTTCACTTTTCCCCGGTCAATTGAATCTTCAAGTGTCATTCGGGTTACATTTCACGCTATGTATTAAAGGATCGCATGCTTCTTCTAATCCTCAAGTAGTTCTGCTCGGTTATGGGTATTGTCTTGCATCCTGTGGGACTATTCCTATCGATTCCCGTTCATGCACGGTACATGTGTTTCTCATTACATGCCTCCATTCCCACGTCTCGCCATTCTCCCATATCCCCCCTCCCATTATCGTATCCCCTCTCCTCACCCCATTCGTCTAGCCCTATCACCCCTTGTAAAGCGGTGTATCTCTAGTGAGAGAGGGGGATGAATATAGGGAGAGAAGCCAATAATCAATGGGAAGCACTGAGCAATGAGTATTCGAGCCCCCATTCCTTTTCTCCCTTCCCCTCACTCCTCTTCTCTTCGGTTCTTCACTCTCATATCATTCTCATGCCTTTGTATCCCGTGTCACCTCTCTTTCTCTCTTCCACCTTTCCCCTTGCAACTAGTTCCTCCTCTTTTTCTACCTTCTCTCTCTTCTCATTCGCTCTCTTTCTCCGTTCCCTCTACTTCCAACTACGTCCTTCCTAACCTCACATTTAACAACATTTCTCGTCCTGCTCTTCTTTCTCTGCTCTTTATCGCCTTCACTCAATCTTTTGTTGAATAGGAATACGCTGTTCCTAGAATAGCTACAATTACAATCTTCGGCTTGTTCCTTATTCCTTTACGTGGGCTTTTCCTGTGCATGTCATCCCCGTCTCCCCGATAACTTTCTCATCTTTCCCTTTTCATTCCTCGTATCTCATTTCATTGTGAAAGCAAAAGAAGGAGTCAACGAGACCCTTGCGTGAATGTTGTTACCTCCCTCGTCTTACTATGAATGCGACAATCGATAGCGCACTCTAAAATAAACCGAAAGGAAAGTAGAAGGTTTGGAGAGAGGAGACATTATAAGAGCGAGAGATAAGGGGGGAGTGGAGAGGTTAGAGAAGCAGAGAGTGGAGAGATGCAAGCGAGGTGAGAAGGGTGGACAGGAGAGGGAGAGGGGAGAGAGAAAGGGCAGGGACACACTCATCAGATGACTTCCCCTATCCGTTGTCCACACCTCTCTCCCATACTCTTTCCTTGTCTCCTTCCAATCTCCTCCACCTATCCCTCCATCCCTCTACTGCCCTCTGTCATTCCATCGATTTGCTGTCCCATTGCACCCCCAACCTACTTTTACTGCATATCATACAATGGCCGACCTCGGACAATCCGTGCCGTCGCGGCCCTTATCTCCCCCATTGTACCACCAGTGCTATCAATCGACTATTCTCTCTCGTCTGCATTCCTTCTTTCCTCTTTGCTTTTATCCGCTTGATCATACGTGGGCAAAGTTCCCCGCAACATTTTGAGAAATGAGGCTACCAGTGTACGAAATCAAGCCTACCAATTGGAATGTTGTAGAAAACATAGGCCTACCAAAGTAAAATTCCCAAAAAATTTGGGCCTACCACCATACTTCGGGTCGGTGCCCACGTATGTGCTTGATAAGTACGTTTCATTCATGCTTATCTAATCAAGCTGACCATGCGGTCCCCCACCACTCCTTGCTTTGCTCTCTCCTTATCCCCTTCTCTTCAATTCCCCCTCATCATTCAGATGGCTCTCGACATCATCTCAACAAGTATGAAGATGTCGGTAGCGGCAACGAATGCCAAGATACAAGAAGTCAAAGCGTATCTGCAGAATGCACAGTCAATTCAACCGGATATCCGACCGAGGGACGGGGAACGTCTTGAGGCATGCATTCTATTCAAGCTCTCTTCATACCATTCAGATGGCAAGGAGTGAAGACGGCCGATTTCAGAATGAACTGAAGAGTGCACTGACAGTGGTCATGCACCATGATGGCCAATGGAAAGAGGCCATTGCATCGAGGACTTCAGCAGCTCTGGAGGCTGCGAGACAACGATATATGGCTGAATATCAGTGCTTATTTCCCGATGGATTCGACGAATTCATACGGAATATCACCTTTCTCATAGGAAATGTATCGGTGACGGCAAGTATGGAGAAGATGAGGTTAGTATACTAGACGTTCTTTTTTTCTCCCTCCTTTTTCTGACAATAGATGAAGTTCCACTGTTTCATCCTCATGATGAGAAACATGCAGAATTCTCTAATTCTTAGTTTCTTTTCTGAATTGTGATATTCGTAGAAATATCGTATATTGAATGCTTTCAGGAATCAGCCAAACGGTGATCTCGAATCGAGTGAGGCAGCTGGTCTCCCTTCACCCAATGTAAGTCTCATCTTCAAATTCACGTATTCCCCATGTGAGAGGGGGGGCCTAGAGATGGACTGAGCTCATGGAAAAGGATAACAAATAGTCCCACTGATCACTACGTTGTAGACCTCTTCTCGCTCACGACGAGACGGAATATCAGTGAAAAATGAGCTGATGGTGAATAATTCGCGGGACAACTCCCTTCCTCCTGCCCCGGCCATCACTCCCAATTCACTGGAGAATCTTTCGTCCTATAATCTTACGATGTATTCCTTCGCCAACATCCAAGAACAAATGCAAGACTTGCTCGAGGCCAATTCCATGCAGAGGGCTTCTATCAATGCTTTGATTGCCTTAATCGCACAACGGGAATCCGAAGTGCAGCACATTCGGGTGAGCGTCTTCTCTTCTCTTTCAAACTTCTCTTGTCCATCACACCTTGACTCGTGTCAGTTCGTTCGTTTGAGCTATGACGATTGGTTGAAGAGGTAGTCAGTCTGTCCAGGCTCGTGAGATGTCCAAGGCTGACTCGTCTACACAAGTGGAGTGGACAGACGTGTCGCTCACTTCTCCCTCCATCTCCTCCTCTCGCAAGGCCACGTCTTCCTCTTCGAAACCCCGAGTGGCAGATCCCCGTCTCACCCGTTCCCCTACTTCATCCTCCCATTCCAAGATCCATGCCCATACTCCACCCGATCCCATCGTTCCTCCGAATGCAGCCGATTTCTCCATTCCCACCACCATGCGTCCCTCCACCTCAACTTCAAGCCATGAACAATCCCTCTATCCTCCCATGGGCCCTCTTCCATTCATCCCCGATCCTGTCAATCAGATATTCTCCAATTTCTTAATGGGACCGTGTATCGATGATGGAGTTCCGATTGAGGAGAATGGACACACGACAAGGAGTTCGAAGAGAACGGATAAGAGTTCGTCGAAAGAGAAGAAGAAGGACAAGAAGAAGAGTGAGAGTAGCTCGAGAAGCAGCAGAAAGAGAAGAGCGAGCGACGACGATGATACGAAGGACGATGTGAAGGACTTCCGAAGGGAAAGGAGAGAAGAGAGGGGACGCAGTCATAGCAGAAGTCGATCCCCCGATAGGAAGAGAGACAGAAGACGACGGAGCATGTCTCCTGTATGCGAGATTCGAGTGGGAGAAGAGGACGACTACGAATATGACAATGAGTACGCTGACGAAGACGAGTGGGCAGTTCACGATAGAGGAGCGAGGTATCCAAGGACTGCGAGGGACGTGCGAATGCCTCCCAACAAACGACGCCAACACTTGCCTCCCTGTCCATTCGAATGCGGATTCTCGCACTTGCCGAGGTTCTGCAAGTTCTATCCCGACTCGCATGCTAGGATCAAGCGACTTGAATCCATCGGACGGTGAGCGAATTACTTTTGGCGTGACTACAGTCAAATGGGAACATAAGGGTGGTATTCATTATAGTTAGAGGTCCGATCCGCAGAATGCAATGCAGTCATTCAGATGCCAGTACTGTCTCCGTATGAAGAACGATGCGTGTGACAAGTCGAGCCATCCCCTGTCGTGCAAAGTGTGCATGGCAGGCAACCACAACCACGCAGTATGCCCCCGTAATGATATCGCCAATCTGCCCGAACATATTCTACGTAAATTGTTCCCGGATCGGGACCGTCGCGACTAGATGTACTTCACTTCCGTAGTTCACTTAGCTGTTCATTATCCAAAACATCCGTAATCATTCGAAATCGCCTAATAATGCTTCAAATGGTTCTCAAAACACAGCACGAAAACGTGTATGCTTCTACAACGGTGCGCCCCTCAAACGAGCCATGAGCTCGGGTTCTTCTCGCTTTTAATCAACGAATCGTACGCTTTCTACTTCATTTCCATCCCCTTTTATCGGTATCCCATTCATTCGCTTGTTGCATTTGCCACTCGGTGTCTTCTTCGCCTCAAGATAAATGGTCTCAGTGTAGTGTCAACCGATGCGCCATAGTCCATCTCTCCTCCTCCTCCTCTTCTCCCTTCATCAATCGAGTCCAGATCAATCCATGCGTGGGCCTCATTACTCACCAGTCTTTTTCCCTCGTTCTCCTCAGGACTGCATGTTGTGCATACTCTTGAGTCTTCCCCTTCCCTCCTCCCCCCTCGTCCCTCGCTCTCCTCCTCCACTCCCCCCTCCCCTCCTTCCCTTCCCCTTCTTCATTCGCCGTCCACCATGACTACGGCAACACCTTGTCACTGCCAGAAACCCTTTACTTGTGAGACGATCAAGGGCAAGGTCTGGTGTGTATCTCCGTCCAACTTCGTACAGAAAGGTCCGTCGTTCCCTCGAATCTCTCTTCTCTGCACTCTTCTTCCCCTTCCCCTCCTCTCCTAAGTCAATTCAATTTTCGCGAGTCTTTCTCTGTCACCGAATCCTCGCTCCGTTTTTTCCCGTAGCCCAAGTAATCGAGACTCCCGTTAGGCACACGCGTATATCTGTCGCCAGCTTTTCAATACATCTCAAGATGCAGTCCTAGTCCGATTCCCCTCACAAACATATACGAAAGAACGTTCGCAATAATTCATAAGCCGTCAGATGAGAGTCTTCTCTCGGAGAGAACACATAACCCTCTGCACTAGTTCTCCTTCCTCCCACGTGTACATTCGAGTATAACGCCTCCCACGTGTACATTCGAGTATAACGATCTCCTGTGTTATAGCCCGTCCCAAGCCGAAGCTGCTGCCCACTCCCCCTCCACACCTTCCGTCCACTTCCCTTCCCTCGTCCATTCCTTCCTCCGATTCCTCCCCCGAGTCGTCTTCCCTTAATGAAGGCGCCCTTATCCTCGTCGTCGTCCTCATTCTCATCGTAATCGTCGTTCTTCTCCTTTGGGTCCGTTCCTTCTTCCAGTTCATTAGCCCTCGCAACACTCTCTCCCTCCAACCCTTCCCTTTCAGTTGTGGAGACGTCGTCGTCAACAACGAAACCTTCTCATCTACCGAGCCTGACCCCTCTCAACGAGTGTATCCCATGCACACCATCCCCCCTACTCCTTTCCTCCCTTCGTAAAGTACGTAAACTCACGCAAATCTCGATAAATGACGTGTCACGCAAGCCCTCGTTCGAACGCCTCTATGTATGTTGCCACAGCGACAAGAGAGCACTATGAGAATCTACGAGAATACTCCAATTAGATATATTATGCCACTGGAGAGTTATCAGTAGTATTTATGTCGCCCTGATCACTTCGTTTCATGTGTGAAAATGACGACAAATGTAGACAGTAAACATTTGCGAGAGTACCTAATTAAAAGCCCGATATAACTCCTCCTGCCACAACTCGTTCTCGTTCTCGCCCTTTTCGTCTCTCCGTTTCTTATCTCCATCTCCTCGACCCCTATTCACTCCTCCCCTCCACTCCTTGCAAGATCTCGTCCCTTTCATCCATTCATCCATGTCGTCCCTTCCTTCTTCTCCCCCTTCCCCCTCTTCTTCTCCCCTTTCCCTCCTCTACGGTCCCCCCTTCTCTCGTGCCTTCATCTTCGCTCATTCTGCCCTCGTCTCCTTCCCTTCGTCCGTCGCTTCCCTCTCCTCTCCAATCCTCGCTTCTCCCCTTCTTGCTGAACTGTATTCAGCCCGTGAGGGTCTCTTGATCCAGACTCACCAATGGAAGAAGGCCATTGGCAATTCGGAGTGCAAAGAGGTGGAAGAGAGTGTGTTCCACGAGTTCTGCTCGTCTCTCCCTCAAATACTCCGTGCAGAGGAAGTCATCAAGAGGATATCCCTCGTGTTGGCTGCTGTAGCGAGTGATCGATCAGCCGATGAACGGATAGGGAGATTGGAGAGGAAAGTGGAGAGGATGAAGCAGGAGATGGAGAGGATGCGAGAGGGACAACAGGCCCTTCCCTCGTCCTCCTCTCCCTTCTCTTCACCCATCACATCGTCCACTTCCGATCCTACCCCCAATCTCGTCCAATCTACCGTAACCACCAACAACAAGGTCCTCCCGTCCTCCTTAACGACACAGTCCGTACCCATTCCTCCAGTCAAAGTGATACCTTCCCCTTCGGGTACGGTATGGACTCAACTGACAACGAAGCCTCCATCGAGTGTATCCAACACGTCGGTTGCTAAGCCAGACGAGAGTCGAGTCGACAAGCCCAAAATAGCCTCAAGCGTCGTCCCTTCGAGTCATACTCTCAAGGCTCCCCCGGGCAGTCCAACTATAGCTGAACCGCCTTCTCCGAGATCAACCAAAGTTGTACAAAGTATCCAAGATGAGAAGACGATCAAGATAGAGCTTTCCGATGAAGATGCACAGGCGATTCCTGATTCGCCGGCTTCCCCCGAACCCTGCGACTCGAAGGACATCTCCGATCGTCCCTCTACTTCAGCCTCCTATCCCAAGCGGAAGCACGAAGGATCGAAGAGCACACCAATGGGTCCCCCAGTCAAGAGGACCAAGCCCCTTCGACCGATAGTCAACAGTGATAATCTCTCCGATGCTGCTCCGATGATTGCTCAACTACTGCAGACACTCATAGCCGAGAGTCCCCTTCGATCGGGTCATAAAGTGGAGAAGCCTCGCACCAAGTAAGTGACGGAGTGTCAGTCGATAGACATCTCCATTGCAGACCCCCCTGCATCTTCGGCTGTGGTCTGATCCATCGACCGACCATCTGTTCTGTCTACAGTACACTCGAAAGCCGCATTACCAGACTCCTGGAGCTCAAGAGGTATCCCAATCGAGCATTAACAATGATTTTCGAAAGAGCACGTGTGTTCGAAGCTGAATAGTCCTGTCAGGTGCACGTTCTGCTTGAAGAAGCGAACGATTGAATGCAGTTCCCCTTCGCACCCCCGAATGTGTAGCTACTGTAGACTGGGACCCCACAATCCTCTGCTCTGTCCCAGTCTACTCAGCAGAAGAACTAACCACTACGGCAAATGAGCTACTCACAGCTCCCATATCTCAACTACCTCAATTTACCTATGATATCTTTTCATTCAAGCACCTCGAGCTGAACAAGGTCTTAACTTTTAAATCCACGACATCTCAATAAATTTTTGTTTGTCTACTAATGTCAGATTAATTGCAACAAAAGCTGATGAAAACTTCCTACCACAGATGAACTGAAAAGGAAAAGTAATGAATAAACTGATCATTGGAAGAACTCAATTTTTGAAAGTTTTTAATTTGAACCCATTCCATATCTCATTTGCAAATACGTGTTGCACGTGTGAAAAGAAGTCTTCGACAGCTCAGAGAGAAGAAGCTTATTTCCAAAAATCTTCCGAGATGACCGTGCAAATGAGACAAAAGGAGGTGAAGAAATACACAATAACCTTGAAGGATAGAGAGATTGATCGAGTTGTTACAAAACATTACAAGTGTCTCTCCATGAAGAGTGAATATCAACGACCTTTCAAGTTATGCATTGCCCCCTTCCCCCCTCGCTTTCGTTTGTTTTTCATTTCTCCTTTCTAATCAACCACAATCCCTTTCCTTCCTGAGTTTCCTTCATATTTTGATCATTGCCTATTTTCCTTCGCAAACTCCTTTTTCTAATCGTCTGATATGACAGTCAGGAACATTCGGCCACTGCATTAAGATCATTCTTTACATTTTTTCCATGTATGAGAAAAGATGAAACTCTTCATTTTTCTCCCCAGTACCAACGTTGGCTGATTCATCCTGCACAAGGGTGACTTGCATACCATGAACAGCTGAATGGAGAGCAAATCTCGCCTTTAACGCTACAGAAGCTTGCGTAATCCCTACAGAATGAGCTACCAGAGGAAGGTATGCAATCATGAAAAGGACACTGCAATCTAATACACGAGCACTACCTACAACGCGTGCCTCTAGACAGATAAAAAGAGACGTTAGTCCCCCCCTCTCCTTCCTCCCTTCATTGCCTCTCTCTCACAATCCATGTCTCCCCCATCCCTCCACTCTCCTGCCCTCTCTCGATCAATCGACTTCTCCCTCCAAGTCCTCTCTCGATTTACTCAGTTTATCTCGGACCCTTTTTCTCCACTCACCAATAATCCCCTTCTGGCTGAGATCCATCCTACCCGTAACCTCCTTCGATCCCAATATGATCTATGGAGAGAGGCTATCAAAGGTCATCTCAACCAGGATCAAGAGAAGTCCTCGTTGGATACTTTCCTCTCGCCCCTTTCCCCTCCATACGAACAAGTAGTACTTCGTCTTGACAGAGCTCAACATGCTCTTACTGTATCCGAGTGGAATATCGATGAGAGACTATCGACAACTGAACGAAGGATCGATGACGTCACTAAGATGATGAACAGATATGAACAGAGGATAAGGAGACTCGAGACACTGCATGGGAGGCATGAGTGGACATCTCGAAGAAGTTCGAAGAGATTAGTATAGAGATCAACGAGTATGGAGAAGGGGGAGGATGGAAGGGAAGAGAGGGAAGAGAGAGAAGAGGAGGGGGAGGAGGGAGGGAAGAGGAGGAAGACGATGTCGTTGTGGTGGAATGCACTGCACAGTAGAAGAGGAGTGGAGAGGCCACGAATTATCGATCGATCAAGAGAATCAAGAGGGAGACCGATGACCTGCTCATCAGTCCGTGAGTACAGTAACCCTTCCCCTCTCCAGTACCGTACTCCCTCCCTACAGAATGCCCATTCAGTTCCCGTAGTCTCTTCTGCTTCGAATCGCATCGTGCTCGTTCGTGTCTCAAGTATTCCACTATTTCCGTTCGAATGCGTCGTCTCATCGAACTCAACAGGTTCGCACTCGATATTCCCCTTTCCTTTACTTCCTTCTATTTCATCATTTCCAGCGATGAGCCTGCTATTTCTCTCTCTCACTATTACGCACTTCACAAATCTCGCGTACTCATATACTCGAAAATGAGAAATGACATTTTACAATACAAAGTTTGAAGATTACCTCCTTTTTACGCAACGTCTTCTCACAACACACTGTTGCCCTTATTACTGTCAACTTCAGATGCATCCATTGCCTCAAAGCACGCAGCACAGAGTGCTCTGATCCGAAACACATTCGACTGTGCAGATACTGTAGGACAGGCAGACACAATGCACTGATGTGCAATAAAATATATAACGAGTGAGCGACTCCTCTCTCATCTACTGAATACTGAATCGATACTGAACCCGTGAAACTAACTACACATAAACCCCTCATACACTAAACATACATCTTTGCAATAAGCACGTCCTTGTCCCTTTGCTTATCGTTAACACACAACCAACATATTTGTGTGTAATCCCCGAATATGATGTATTACCATATTTGTTTCCCCCTCCAATGAATAAAGCATTACTGGCCTCAACAAACTTGGTGTCCTTCGAGTTGTGAAGGGTTACGGGGAAGGGGAAGGCCTTGACTATCTCCTGTACCTCGGAAGGAGCAGAGGCACTGAGGGACTCAGAGTGGAACACCTTGAACAACCAAGAGATCAACAGCTACCGTATACTGCTCACTTCAATGGCGAACTTGTCGAAATCCTCGAGAGTGTTGACCATCAGAGAGTCCAGAAGGTCTTTGGGGGGAGAAGCCGACTGCAAAATAGACAATTTTTCAACTTTGCTATCATACGTGGGTAACTTTCCAGACAATATTTTGAGAAACAGGACAAACAATGTATGAAATATATTATAAAGCTTACTCATGAGACAAAGAAGAGAAAAGCTTGCCCTACCGTATCCCCCATACATGGGCACGGACCCGACGGTCGGGTGGTAGACCCTTCTTTTTATTAGAAACTTACCTTGGTAGGCACCACATTATATCAGAATCCCCATTGGAAGGCTAATTGAAATCTCATTGAGTACATTGGTAGGCCCCAACGTAAAAATAACTGTCGGGAACACTGCCCATGTATGGTACCTCCGTCTACCGTACCCCTCTCCTACCGTATTCGCTGCAACAGCATTGCAGTGTCGTGTCTTACACTCGGCCAATCCCTCACATCCCAACTTCCCTCGTTGTTCTTCTACCCTAGCCGCTTCCTCTGCACTTCTCTGTAACATTCTTCCTAAATCAACTCCATCTTGTTTATAATAATAAGAACGTCATGATATTCAGATATCCTTGTTAAACCTAGCATAATCCATGTTCAGTAACTAACCTTCTCGGCTTCTTTCTCTGAAGGCTTTCCAAGGACCGTGATGGATGGAGCAGAGAAGTACTGTGTCACCTGAAAAGGGAGTTGTAAAGGAGAAGAAGGACAGCAAAGAACGAACCAAATCAGCCCAGAACTGCATTGGCTTCTTCGAGAATTCGTCGATGAGAGATGCCTATAAGATTATTCATTGCGGCACGGATCAACCGTACGATTCTTCAGAGGAAAATCAAAACATTGCACGACCCTTCTACTCACTACCCACATCATTCATTCGTTCCTTGATATCGTCTTCCGAAGCTTGTCCATACAACTGATGCGTGATGAGTGAATGGTGGATATTCTTCGAAGGACGAGTCTCAATCTACAATACACACCATAATTCAACTCATACTGACGCTGATTTTCTCACCACAGCAGTGAATGTTTCCTTATTTCCGTTAAATTAGTATTCCATTCCATGCTATTGCTGATTTAGACTACTCTATTTACTAATTTATTGAAATAGCAGATCAGCATGCGGCATGACCATACCACACCATCCCTTGGCATGACACATGACACTGATAAAACTAAACTATCCTATCCTGAAATAGCCGATACCCGTCCGACAGCCCTCATGTCAGGACAACCTCACGAGAGATCACTAACCGCCGCATGTGCATTGAGGAATGCCTGTTTACACACGAATCCCATCCTCTCCGCATCGAAATTCTCCGCCTTTCGATGGTCTTGGAAAACTGTCTCGAGACTGAAAGGAGACCGATACCTCCTTGAAATGGATTACGGTAGCTATCGCAAACTGACACAGGAAGCACATCGTCCAGTCGTTCTGTAGGCACTCCCGAGAAGCAGAGAGAGATGGACGAGACGGACTGTTCGGTCAGGTGGAAGGACACCTGCATTGGGTTACGGTATTCGCCGTTTGCTGCACATAAACTATTCCAAATTATTGTATGAGATTGAAAATAAGAAATCAGCTGACAAATCACGATAAAAAACCAGAAATGTTAATAATAACGAACCGAACTCGCGAGAGGCTTGGGAATGTCGATGAATTGTCTCTGGAAGGGAGACACAGCCGTCTCCGTCAGATAGCTAAAGAGCACGTCGAGAGCCTCGCAGGTCCTCGTGTCCCGCGACGACGGACCTAACCTGCACATCAAAGCATTCAAACGGGGAATATCGTATACCCCAACCATGAAACGAGTATCGATCCGTGCGACTCGTCGTCTGATGGACAATCGATCTTTTCGACGATTGACTTGGTCAGAGGGGGAATGGGAGACTGAAATACTTGCCTTATATAGAACTTACAATCGACAGTGATGAAGCCAAAATTTTGAAAATACACTAGATAATCTGTTTACAATAGCTATGTGGCAACTTTGTAACTCTTGTCAAGTCTTTAACAATAATAAATAAGAACAACACATATTTTTATATATTGTTGCAATTGGCGGAATACAGAAAACAAGCTTACTGTGAATGGCTGCTCGAAATCTGCGGGTATCCTGTCCATTTCACTCTCCTCTAGCTCTTGCATAATATCTTGTACGCGTGCGTGATCCACCTTAAAATCAAAGATCAAAAATTAGAAGACTACAAACTACAACCTTTCCACAAATGATCGCGAACACATTGCCGATGTGGTAGAATTTCTTATGGAATGCTCGAACCTGTAATGCTTTTCATTTTTTTCAGTAAATTATGAGCACGTTTTGATCCTAGTAGTGCAGTGCAAACTGAAATATGTAAAAAGATGAAAGAATAAGGAACATACCCTATCGACGGAACATAACTTGCGAATCGCACTCAGACTGCCTCCTGTATTTGCAGCATATGAGTGTCCAGATGGGTACATCAATTGACGAAGTCTACTCTCGAGTATCGAATCCATCTCCGATTCGTGATCCTACAATTAATCATGCTATTCGCGCATGTTCAGTTGCTTAAAAAAATTCCTACATTCTTTTTTATGTGTCATTTAAATGATTCACGATTTCTCTCATGTAATTTCTATTTTACCCTACACCACACTTCACACAAACCTGCATCTCACAATACACTACTCCCGCATCTTCTCCCTTCTCGTTTATATGGTGAACCTCAGTCAGATACTGTTCTACCTAAACGATCGTTCGACTCGGTCCCTTACCCCTCATAAGTACCGTAATCGTCGGACGAAGAATATGGTTCAAGTAGACAGGGAAGCTCTTGTAGAATCCCTCAGCACCAACCTGAAATCGTTTTGTATCTCATTCACACTTCTCTTTTTACAGCAAAAAAAGAAGTAATACTTGAGTAATAAAACGTCCCCAGATCATGGACTAGGGGTACCTAGTAGTGTCTCACATAACGTTAATTGATTTGAAGTGTCTGTCTCGTACTTACCGTATCCAAAGTGTATGCGGTGTGGTCTTGATCTGTCCAAGCATTGGTTCCGGAAGCGAAGCAGCGGTTGGCGATAACATCGAGGAATCCTTTGAAGGGATATCGCTCCGATCCCATGAACACCTGTAGGCAATCTTTCAAGCTATCTTATGTCAACAGTTTTCCCGAAATTTCGACCGACCTGTGTGCGAAATCATAGACCATCAATTTAGCATATCGACTGGGTTTCACCATACCTACACAAAATTTATGTGTCTGCCCACTATTGCAGCTGACCTGTATAAACACATGTATTTATGCGTTTTGATACCTATGAGACTAACCAGATGTTCAAGAGTATGTGGTAGCCCATCGTCTGTAGTCGTTTCCGTCACTGAAAATATTAAGTTGCTTCATAGCTATGAGCGAAATGACTCTGAAATATTAGCAGATAACGCTGATCAGCGCTGAATATTCAGCTGAATCACGTACCCAGGGACACACACGACTTGACCATGGGACCGGGGACATCTCCAATGGCGAATCGAAGACCCGTTCGAAGAGAGGTATACACAGCGAGAGGAAGGCGACCGTTCACGAGAAGGTCCACACGTTTCCACATCTTATTCGACATACGATACTTCTTAAATTGATGAAATAACAGTAATTTGTGAGTGCAGAGAAGAACAGAAACATGACGAGCAGGAACGCTGGAGGTGAACACATTTACACCGTCTTTGTGCATGAATAAGCATAAGTAAAATGTGGAAAAAAATAAATAGAAACTTCTATAGAAGGGAAAAAAGGAAAATTCATTTTCGTACCCGTTTAAAAAGCGTATCCGTAAAACAGATTAGACTATCTACAGTAATGTTGCATTAGAGCAAATTTATGACTGCATTTTACCGTTATTCCTGAATAATCTCTTTCAGTTTATTACAGCTCCACTAATTCCGCTTATGTAGCGTATTTTAGTTATACAGTCACTGTAAATGTGCAACAAGGTAAGCTGTTCCTTAACTTATAGAAAAAGCGTAGCGTCTGTCTTCGTGTCTGTCCGACGTTGGTAATTCCGTGGGTCACACCGGCCAAAATTGACTTTGGCAGCAAAATACAAGCGACCCAGGGAGAGTTACGAATTTAGGCCCATCTCAAATTGAAGCCACGATAAAGGCGAAGCGAATGATATGCGAAACACGCAAAACAAAGC
>LS901484.1:508273-552222 GCA_900490955.1 Micoletzkya japonica | reverse complement strand
AACCGAACTTAGTTCAGTTTTTCGCGTTTGAACGTGGGACAACTTAGATAATCTTTCACTAAGGTGTAGCAGGATATTTTCACGTGTATATCGTAGTTTTTTCTATAGTTTTTCCTCGACTTGTAGACGTTTCAACACGACATAGAGACGTATGTATCACATCGTTTTTAGCAGTGTTACCACTTAGTTCCGCTAGTTGATGGATAATGGCTAAGATGTGTAGATACCGTAATTTTTTTGAAAAAGGTCAGTTGAATTGCCGCGCTTTTTAGTCCTGGCACGAAGTCAGCCATTTATCGACGTTTTCCGAATAATCAGAAATTTTTTTTGGTTTTACGTTACTTGTTCCGATTTTCTATGTATTTCGGCTTCTTGTTGCTGTGATTTTGCATGATCTTTGTGAGTAAAAGAAAAGACTAATTTATTCGAACAAAGGAAAAATGAAATAATAATAAAAGAGTACGACCGTACGTCGAATTACGGGACTACAGAAACTTCCGTTGTTTAAAAGGGGGCGGGATTAGTCAACAATATACGCAGCGCTCTGAACTTTTGCTACCGTGACATCCCGATCCTTTGCCTGTGTTCTCTTCGAAGATCTTCGTCATCGTCTTTGCATAATGTTTAGTAATTCTAAGGAAGCGAATTCGTGCAGGCTTGCTTTCCATTCACTAGAGCCATGCAAACGATACACTTTCCTCGGTGCTTTTCAATTCTTTCGAATTAATAACCTGATATGATATGATGCGTGAATTATAATGATTAAAGTTAATCGTCTGCACAATCGGTCTATTCACTCGAGCCTTCTCCTCTTCCCCTTCCCCTTTCGCATCTCGTTCTTCTCCCCTCATCTGCTCCCATCATTCTCATTAGTATTCAGATTGAGTCGGTCCGCCTCTCTTGTTTTACAGTAAGGTGAAATATTACGGGCGCAAGAATTTCCGCCCGAAAATTAGAAAGCCCGT
Source organism: Micoletzkya japonica (assembly GCA_900490955.1). NCBI lineage: Eukaryota > Metazoa > Nematoda > Chromadorea > Rhabditida > Diplogasteridae > Micoletzkya > Micoletzkya japonica. Next base: position 551,257 of record LS901484.1, on the reverse strand, counting down.
TGCGGAGGGTGGATGGGAGTTAGTAGACTAACAACGCACTAGAGAGAAGGGGGGATAGATTGAAGGGGGAAAGGGTGCTTTTCATGTCTAAAGGGACAAGTAGCGGGCATTACTTATGTGCAGGAAACACTTGTCCTCCCGCAGTCATAACTTTGCGGAAACTGATCGAAATTATTCACCGAATTGTGGCAATGATTGACGAATGAGATCCGGTGCTTTGTGAATTGTCTTGAGGAGGAGAAGGGGAGGGAGAGAAGACAAGGGAGAGGGGGAGGGTCTCTCTCCCTCGTAACTACGGTAGTTGCAGTGAGGGGTTGTCATCTCATGGGTTGAGTCCCTCTTTCGACTGAGATGAGACGAGTGTCTGGAATGCATCGACTAGTTCCTTTTAAATGCATGATCATCACTCTGAAAAGCGGCCTCAAATTGTCAACCGATAGCCTTCTCTTCTCTTCCCTTTAGCTATTCATATCACACTTTACTCCTCCTTCTCTCATCTCAACACTAGGAAAAGCTTCGCTTGTTCTTCTACCGAATTCCCCCTTCCTTTTTCCCTGTGCTTTCGTGGAATTTAATAACTTTGCACAAGTTGTCCCTCTCTCTCTCTCTCTCTGGGGCTTCGGAATCTATCGCATTAAGTGTCAGATAACCTTGCAGTGTTTCCGCTCTCTCTTGCTTTCGTCGTAATCGTTGATTAGACGAGGCAAAGTTATGAGGAAACCTGCAGTGTGTGTCCCTTCCTTCACTCGTTCGCTTACATCTCCATTTACTATTTCACCTCTGACCACTGCTATTCCCCCGTATCTCTCCCCATCCCCCCTATCCCCCCCCCCTTCCCTCCCTCCTAAGTAGTCTTCTTGTGGTAATTCGTTCAACGTCGTCCCCTTCATCTAACTTATCGCCTCGGGCACTTTTGCTTTCTGCAAACTGCTTACATTTGACTGACTTGAAGCTCGCTTGTCTGCGTCAGTTATCAAATTCATTTAGACTCACTCTCGCTTCCGAATGTGAAATGTGTAGAAGAGTCTTCTCATTGACCTGTTTAGACCCCTCACAGATAGGATGTCAATAGACCTGAATACTCGACTTGTTCAGGTTCTTCTGCGTCTCCGTTCAATCAAGACAGTCAAGTCCGTATTCTCTCAATTCTACTTTCCAACCGTAAGCTTCATGAAAGATATTGTAAACGGCTCCCCTCCCCTCAGTCCCTCCAACCTGCCTGGGGCAATTTGAACTCTTCTGCAAGTTGTGCTCTTTTCCCCTTCCCCTCCTATTCCCCTTCCTTTGCTGAAATCGGAAACCTCGCGTGAAAATGCCAATTAAATTGAATTCGAGATCGCCGACTGCGCATGATTCGTTGTTTAATATTTCATGCGAGTCTCAACGAAGGTTTGGACACGACTCGAATTACTCTTGTTTAAGGGGACGAAGGATAAGGACTACGAAGGGACGACTGCGCACGCTCAGAACGAACTAGTCAAGGGAAGAGACGAGGTGGGTCGGAGGGGTACGGTAGGGAGATGTGGGATACGGTAGGGTAGAGGGTGCATGTGGACAGTGGCAAAGTGTGCTAGTACTGGACTTTAGTCTGGCAAGTCCATAAGGTTTTGAATTAGCAAACATTATAAACGCGTAGTTGGAACTTGTACAGTACTGGGCGTAAATAAAAGAAGCAGTGCGGATATCTCTGCAGGAAACTGGATTGGCAGACTGCCACTGGGACTTCATATGGTAGCTGAACTTGATTTCCCTCAAATACGGTATTTTTATATCTGTTTCAGGACCCTTTTAACCCCTTCGCTAGGTTTGGACCGATTGTGAGCAATGTAACGGGATTGAAGGGAAAGGAGGGGAAGGTACATTAGATTATGAAGAAGTAGAAGAGTAGATGAAGTGCATAGGGAGAGTGCACAAGAGAATCTCCATTCTCTTTGTGTCCAATCTTCCCTTTTCCTTGAGCCAATCTGCTAATATACACCCTCTCCCCTTGCCTTGGACGATTTGAGAATTACTGAGTAGAAGGGCCCCTCTCTATGGGAGGACTGAGGGGGGAGATGAGAGAGTTGCCTTATGAGAGGCAAGTGCATCCACAAAGGGACTTACTGCACTGCACTATCGAGGGCATTGTCCCGGATGAAATACGTTTCACGAGGGGCATATAGGATAATTGGTTCGACGAAGCTACGCTGTCATTTGGTCATCGACGTGATTAGTTGATAGACCCGTAAAATGTAACAATTAAGCTTGGTAGACTAAATAATGCATGCTCTTCTGCATTGGTAGACCGATCCATGAGAATATAGTCTCGAAAGCTGTCCACTTAAGTCCTCCTCAACTCTTCTCTTCCCCTCTCGTCTCCCCCTTCTTCTCCCCTATTACTCCTGGTCTGCTCGACTCCCATTAAGCAACAAAATTCGTGAATAATTCATGCAACGACCGGCCGTTAAAACATTTGGACTGGTGACAAATTCAATTGCGAGTCCGCTCTAGAGGAATTGGACGAAGACGTCTGCAAACAAGATGAGTCCGACTCCCGAAGCGAATGCATGGGTTACTGTAGGATGCGGTCGGGTTGATACAGTACACACAGTGTGGTAGTTCTGATTGAGGACTGTGTGCGAGTGTTGTCGTGTAGAAGGCTACCATACCGGTAGTATACGGTAGTATAATACTGTAGTAGATTGGAGCAGATTCGTGTGTGCAGTATGCTGTCGTAATGAAGTCTGCCTAGGTGGTGTTTCCTCACTGGAGTCAGCTCTTCTCTCTAGTCTCCCTCACCTCTCCATATCTCATCGCTTAACTGCGGACATCTTATTAAAGCTAATCCCCTTTGCTCCCTCGCCTTCCCTCCCATCCTTCCAGGTATATGAATCTGCTTCTCTCCATCTCTTCTGCTCCGCTTTATGCTCGAGTGGATTAGCATTTTAAATACGCAGTTAAGTGGGTACGTAGTGGGGATTAAGGAGAGGCACATGGGTTCACGTAGAGATGGGAGAAGACCCACACGAGACACTGCGATACCTCCCCCCTCTATCAGTCTGATCCCTGACTCCACTTTGTGAGCATACGATAGCCGCGACATCGCTGAGACCTGGCTTGTTGCAGGGCTATTGTAGCCGACTAGCTTATGAGCGAGGAACTGTAGCAAAGTAGTAATAGTAGTAAACGAGGAACTGAGCGGTCAATTCCTCATTTACCGTGCCCACGTATGATAACCACTCTCCGGTTATGCTTTCTATCTTCTGGACGGAAGTCATTCGGAGTGGAAACCGGAATTTGGCAAAAGTCAAATTGCCGGAAGAGCGAGAGCTGACAATGAGGATACCTCGTTTGCGTGGAGCGAATAAACGTATTACGTGCTATTTGTCCATTATGAGAGTGTTTCTACTCTCATTTTTGAATGGAATGCGCTCTGCTTAACTAGAAGTTAACGGGAAGGCGAAAGAAGAGAATAAATACGAGAAAAGGGAATGGGGAGTTGTCCAGAGAGATTTCTACGAACGAAGGCACATTGCAAGGTAAAGAAGGAGGGAGACGGAGAGAGAGGAAGTACGTAGAGGGTTACAAGAGATAGAGAGATGGAGAGAGACCACAAGTGTAGTCGTCAGTTGGATCGTAGATTGACTACAGAAGCAGAGAAGGAAGAGACAAGCCTTTGTCTTTCTGCCGATTTGTACGGATCGTCTCTCAGTTCTCGAGAGCTTCACACGGCACCGATACAATGTGTTGAACACCGGCTCTTACAGTAATAAATTTATTGATAAATAAGGGATAAAAAAGGGAAGGATACCTAGATTGGGCTGGAGAAGAAAAGGAGAGAATGGAGGAAGAGAGGGGGATGAGATGGGACGAGACGACGCCTCACGTGTCTTGTACTTGTACTGTAAGGAAACGGTTCTTAACACCGTTTGTATCTTCCAATTGTCTGTTGGGCCGTCAGGGATGTTCAATGGATGTTGATTCACTCGTGTGTTGGGAAAAGAGGGGAATGTGAGGGGAAATGCGTGAATTACACGCTGTTCAGGAACGAATAAGGAGAAGAAGTGAAACAGGAGAAAAGGAAGGAAATTGGGAGAATAATGATGATTTGGAAGGATAAAAGGTGGGGAAGAAGTGCGAAAAGTGTAAGGGAACGAAAAGGAAGGGAAATAATACGGGGAAAAAGTGACAGTCACCTCACAAGTTGGTCCTTGTCCTTGAAATCGACTCGACCGCCGTCGCAAGCCTTGAGAACGACCGGAAGGACTGTCAATGGAAGAATTGAGTCAAGAAATGTAAGGCGAATCGAGAATAATAGCGAAACATTGTCTTCAATAAGGAAGAGCACGAAAAACTTGCGAGAGCAAGTGCGTGACTTCTGTAATGCTGAAATCTGCACGTAGCCCGATTACGGTAGTCAGCCGTTGGGAGTTCCATCGTGTCAGATAGGTGTTTCGCTACCGTAACTCGTGTTGATATTACTTTTGACTCAATTTTTGTTTGTTTTTCGACTGTAATTGTAAGTTACGGCTTGTAAGTCGTAACACGATTAGACGACTCGTTGATACGTGAAAACGGTGCTCTTAGTTGTCAGTAGTTGCAAACATCACGAATATTCGAGACATGGGCAGGGCAAGCTCGATATTGCCTACTCAGTACTGTAGCATCTGAAGTAAACCTGGAGTGCCCGTGGTTAGAGCGAAAAAGGAATAGAGTCGCTAAGTACGTTGGAAGCTAATGAGCTTTGATTACCCTTTAACAAGATGCCAAGCTGTTTTTATAAGTGTTTGAGAGAGTGAAGGGAGTTGAAATGTAACCGTTCAAGGTACTCGCAAAGCTTCTCATCTCTCTCACACCATTCTTTTTGCTCTCTTCACTCTCTCTAGTAGTCTCTCGCTCACTCCAAAACTTTGAAATGCTGTTCCATATGTGTTCAAATGTGCGCATTTCGCGAGAAACGCTGTTTCTTATAGTTTCCCTCTCATTCCCTCCCTTTCCCTTCCTCCTCTCCCCTTCACTCTTCTCTCTCTACTATTCCCCCTTCTCAATTCGTTGTACTCGTCATTTTTCAAGTCGTCCTCTCTCTCTCTCCTTATACCCTTTTCCATTCCTCTCTCTCTTTCTCGTCTGTTTCTGACATTCTCCGGTCCTCAAACATTTAAAACTAAGCTAATCCTATGCTCGGCACATACTTCAATCTTCAGAGAGATTACGGCGTTGGCTGTACGTGCCTGGAGTTCTTTAAGCTATTCTACGAGGTTACCCATCCTTGATAGCTGCTTAGATAGCCTTATTTCCAGTAAGAAGGCTCGTTTGATAATCCTCGTCCAAGTTGAACTTGGTGTCAATTAATTGGCCTTCTCTCCACTGACTTCCGTCTCTCTCCATCATTCTCTGTCTCAGTTTAGTAAAACTGAAAGTGTTCGTGCTTACGTTTGGCAACAGTTCGAGGTGTTTCGAGGGTTCTGCTGAGGGCGCATAGGTCAAAGGATAATATATATGGTCTATTGATATATCTGTGCCCTACGTTTCATTGTGGGTGAAATCCTTGATGCAACTTTGAATGTCTTCGTTATCACAAGAAATTATGTCATAGCTTGGTCATTCTATGATTCTCATGCTAGGGATCATAGTTGAAAGGGTAACCTGAGATGGGAAGTGACTGTAGATGCTGTGTATACCATTCCCGGCAGTCCCTATCCACGTGCATTGTCTGTTGTCTCGTCCGCAATCTTAGAATTTCCGAATACTCAACGAGAATTCGGCAATTGAGGATTGTAGATGGGATAACAGTCAAGGAAACGTGATCGGGCCTGCCTGGAATTGTGTTCGGTCTGCGTGTCGTTATCGGCCGCACGTCGTCAGTTTCACCATACATATTTGGAGAAGAGACGAAATGCTTGATCACCTCGCCTTCCTCTTTAAACGAACGATAGAAGGGGTGTAAGTGACCCATCCGACAAGCCTTGTACCTCTCGTCTCCGGCTTCTCCTCTCTTCCCCTTAACCAAGTTGTCCCCTTCCCTTTTGATTCCCCTCCCTTCCCCTTCTGCATGACCACTCTCCCCACTCGTCTTACTAACTAAAACTTTCTCAAGCGTACACCGACCAAGTCCACTTTGAAATCTCATTCTTGTTGTTTGAGGCAGTCTCTCCAAGTCGAAGGGCCTATTGCCTTAACTCTCTCCTCCCCCCCCCCTCCCATTCTCTTCTCCTCCACTCCGCCCATCTCCTTCCAATTTCACAGCCCTCTCCCCTCTTCCCTCTCCCCTCTCCCTACCGTATACTCCAATCTTCTCTCCCTTCCCAGTCTGAGCCCTCTCAACTTGTGCAGTCGAAGCATTCGCTTCGTGTGTAGGTCTTCCGTCGTCTTTTGCGTATGGCGTATTATCAGTGGTGTTCCCAGAAAGGGCAGAGGAGAGAGAAGTATAAGGGGAGAGGAGGGAGAGAGTTAATGAGGGGGGAGTGAAGGAGTCTCCCCTGTCTGATTTCGATCACTTGCCTCTTCCCCCATCCGGCCCTGACCCTCTCTCTCTTCTCTCCCTGCCATTGCAATCATATTCATATTCTCTCTTTCCCCTTCAATCTCTCCTCGCATTCACTTCTTCTCTAGCAAGGCCTTTAATTTTGCCTTTTTCCCATCGTTTCTTATTTTTACACTATTCACTGCATCGGTAGCCCGAACTCGTTGGCCGATTTCCTTCTCCGTCTGTTCAATCTCTCCAGCGAAGAGCTTAGCATGGAAAGAAGGCGTAATAGAAGTAATCCAATGAAATGAATATGCCAGATCACGTTGGAGTCTCTTGCAAGGCAAGAGAAGAAGCCCCTTGTATGGCAGTAGACACAAGGGGATTCAACCATGCCCATGGGGCACATTTTGTATTGTATGTATTCCATGGGGTTGAGTAGAGTGTTCCCTTGGTTAGGCGGCACGATTCTACTCAAGGTTTTCTTCTGAAATGCAATCCACTATGGCAGGCTTCGCTTTGATCTCTCAGGTTTTGCGCCTAATTTCAAGTAATACGGAAGTTTCTTTTGACTTTAAAAAAAAATAATTTCCGGAATTCTACTGTACCCATTCTGAAGTATGCTTGCTACATCTGAACATACTTTTTCACCTTCAATAACAGTATCCCCCTCCTACCGTACCCCGTCTACCGTACCCCTCCAATTCCCTCGCTGTACTCTCAGTGATCTGCGCTCGCGCAGTTCGGTCTCTAATAATAATTGAATATGTCGGTATGAGGAAAGGCATAGCTAATCTCTCGCTTGCTAATCTCTCTCATATGGAATGTCTCCCTGTGCAACTACTCCCTCTAGTCTCTTTATCCCATCCCTCTCTTAGCATCCTTCTACAGCGTAGTATTTGGACTTGCTTCGCGAGCTCTAGTACTCAAAAATCTCTATGATCAATATAGCTCGAGAAGAAGGTTATATATCTTAGTATTCATTCGTATTGCGTCTCTCCTTCCTTATCCTTTCATATCTCGGTCCACTATTTGAATGGGACTCGACCGGGGAGACTCGTAAAAGCTGAGTCCTGTGGAGAGGAGGGAAAGAGGGAGGGAGATTGGAGAGAGAAGGAGAGAGTAAAGAGAGACGGGGGAGGGTTAAAGATGGAGAGAGGGTACAGGACCGTAGTGACCCTTGACCCATCCCTCCCTCCCTTCCCTCTTCGAAACTGTTACACTCCTTCCCTCTCTTCCCTCTCTCACAGTCCCCTCTTCTTTCTCTTCTCTCTCCTTTTGAGTCCTGTGACCTGAGTTGAAGATAGTGAAGAACGGGAGAGCCTATTTGACTCTATTGATTAGATGTCCACTCGGTCATTTTAGGATTACGGTAGCTATAGTGTGCGGGGATAGTGAGTCCTTCTTACGACTTTTCATCTTATAGTAAGGAGTCGGTGTTTAAAGCGATTGAAATTCGCGATTTCAATCAATCCGTTTACTGGTATATGGTAAATTGATCGATTGCATTCCTTCATTAGACGGAAGAGGAAAAGAATACGGTATGGTTGTTGTACGGTATGAATGTTTGAAGGAACAAGAAGCGAAATTTGACCTTGAAATTTAAAATATGATCATACATGGGCAGGTAACCCCCCCCCCAAATTTTTAAAAATGGTGGTACCATCCCAAAAAAACGGGGCTACCAGTCATGTAAAACCGGTTTTCTACTTTCCCATAAGCATACCCAAAAAATGTATCCGGGCCTACCGGCCAGAAAATCGGGGTTGCCACCCGTACTCACGGGCCGTGCCCACGTATGAATATGATGAAGTCGTGGGAGGGCTTCGAATGATCCGAAACATTGATTATCGGGTACAGTGGATATGCTGTTATTTCGAGAAAATGTAGATATTTGAGATGTGTAGTAGGCGGAAGTTGTGATAGGGAGAGGTGAATGGTTAGGGGAAGATGTTCTCGGCATATCTCCTGGTGCCATTGCTCGGTCTCTCTCTCCTTCCCTCCCTCCTCCCCTCGATCCCCTCTATCTATCTCCATCTCTTCTCACCCAGTGCCTCTTCCACTTTTCTTCATCTCTTATCTCCAGCACTTGAAACACATTTCATTGTGTAAATAGGCGAAAAAGAAGAAGATGGGAGAGAGTGAGAAGAGAGGGGAGGGAGCGAGAGAAAAGAAGAGTGTTTGTTGCAATCTAGGAGAACACTTGTGCAGGGCCATGTATCCCTCTTTATCCCCTCACTCTCCCCTTTGCCTCCTAATCACTCTCTTTCCGTCCCTTCTCCCTCGTAACTCCCTCCCCCTCCCCTTTACCTCGTAATTCCCTCGTAGTCGTTCTCTTACAAGGGAGTTCGTGTCCTCGTTCCCCTTCTCACTCTTCTCATCTTTCACTACATCTTCTCTCCTTTGTTTCTTCATCTTTCTACTCTTTTTTCTCACTTTCGTAGTTCCTTTTTTTCGTAGTTCGTAGTTTCGTAGTTCAAAATTTTCGTCTGATTAACTATGGTGTAAAATCTGTAGCATACATGGGCAACCTTCCCAGCAATATTTTGAAAAAAGTGGTTGTTTCAATGTACAAAATTTAAAATTATCAAGCATACCAATTGAAAATTTCTAGGAAATGTGAGCCTACCAAGCTATATTTCGAAGAAATTTGGGCCTACCACCCATACTTCGGGTCGATGCCCACGTATGATCTGTAGAAGAGAAAGTTCTTAAATTTAAAAAATACGGATCTTAAATTTAAATTTTTTAGGTCAAATAGCCCCAGGGCATATGTGCAAATTTGACCTCTCTTGATCCAATTCTCGAACCTAGCGTCAACATGGCTTGTCGAATCAGAGAATGCGCGCGTTTTTTGTGTGTAATTAACCCGTTCCCTCCCCTCATCTAGCCTGTCTAATCGCCTGTACTCTCTCCGATCACTCCCCTCCCTCCGCCATCTCTGCACCCCTCGCACTCTCCTCATTTCACACACTCTCTCGTCGTATTCCAGATAGATCGGCTCTATTTGCATTGTGTTGTGTTGTGTTCTGAAGGGAGAAGGGGGGGGGGGGTTATGTGTACTTTTGAGATCGGGCTCATATGTGACTGACCCGTAGAGGGAATAATCGAGAGGAGGGGGAAGAGACAGACACTCCCCTCGGCAACTTTCGGCCATTGCCCGGTTCAAACCATCTAATTCATCGTCCCCCAATTACGCTGTTTCAACCGCTTCTTCATTGTAGGATATAATGTCATTTTGATAGAACGGTCAAAGCTGATCATTAGAAAAGTCTGTCCAGAACCCAAAAGGTGTAAGGTAGTATCGCGGTAGTGTAGATTGCGCTAAGGGGCTGTGGTTCTACTATTAGATATGCTTTTTAGATAAGCGGTGATTGAGTAGTTGTCGCTTATTGATAGGAAGTTCGTGAAGGACTGTAGAGTAGTGATGTGATATGCCTGTTTCCTGTATCTCTCCTCTGATCCCTCTCCTTCCCCAGTCAACTCTTCCTCTTCTTCCGATCAGTCCCTCTCTCTTCTCTTCCTCCTTTCCTCTCCTTTCCCCTGTCCTCCCTTCACAAACTTGGCCAGTCCTGTCCCATGCTTTTCCCTCTGTACTCCCTCCGTCTCCCCTTTACCCCCCCCCCCTCCCCTATCCTTCTCCTCCCAGTCCTCTTTCATTTCCTCCCACCTTTGTAGTGGACGCGGTCGCATGAGTCAGTGTAGGACAGGGAAGGGACGCTGTTCCCTCTTCCAACCTCCCCTCCCTCTCCCCCTCTCTTTCTCTGCAAAAAGCATTGGTTGCAATTCTCTTCTTCTCTGTGTTGTCTCCCCTCCAATGACAAGAAGGCTAATCAAATATGTGTTAATGTCTCTCTTCAATACACTCCAACACAGTCCCTTCATTCCCCTGTGCTCGCTTCATTCCGAATTCTAATTCTACCGTAACCCCAGGTTACGGTAGAAAAAGAATTCGGAATGCTTCATTTGCATATCAGACGGCTAAGAGACATAGGCAAATGAGGTAGTGGTATTCGGATTCCGCTCAAAGCTACCGTAACCCTGGTGATTACTGTATCGTAGCCGTCCTACAGTCGTCATATCCTGTTAACACCCGGCACGGGCTATCTCCAACCCTTTTTTTGTTTGTTGCTATACCGTGACGAGATCTGGCTATTTCCTTTTTTCCGGATAGTCTTTTCCCCTTTTTTCCCCTCATTTTATTAGGATAATCTTAGCCTTCCAGTAACATGGTTGATATGGAATGTATTGGTATGAGATCAGTGTCTATTCTTCTCCTGCTTATTTCCCCCTTTGTTTATCATCATACAAAGGGGGCGGTCCCTTGAAATAGCGGATGAAATGGAAAGTATACTGCCTATTGTAGTTGGAGACTGGCTTGGTTGGCAACTGTTTATAGTTAGTTGCTAACGAATATTTGTAGGTTAAGGAGGAGAGGGGGTTACGGTATCTAGACAAGGTTCCGTAGGGGACATTCCAGGGATGGCATATTAAGGGTGTTGGAAGTGGAGATGTCTTGCTTGCTATTAGTCAGTGGTTGTGGAATGAGTGATAAAAGGGATGAGAGAGAAGAGAGAAGAGAGGGGGAGGGCAGGGGACAAGTGATCATAGAGAGGACTCTTTAGACGTAGGCAGTATACGCGTGTTCTGTAGAGAGAAGAGTCATAATTCGGTTACTCGATTCACTGGGGATGGATTGAGGCTTCCCTCTCCCTCCCTCGTAACTCCCCCCCTTCATTCCGAATCTCATCCCTCTCTTCTTGTTCATATCTCTCCCCCATTTGTCGCCCTCCCCCATCTCCCCTAATTCCCCTTCTTCATATCTTTATTCATGTCTACACCCCCCTCCCTCCCACTTCTTCCCATATCTTCTTATTACCCCTTCCTTTCTCTCCTCTTTCCCTTCCCCACTTTACCCTTTTCACATCTTTTGATCTTTCCCATTTCTTCACATCAAAGACAACGGTCCTCCTCATTCTCTTTATTTAACTTTCCCTCCCTTTCCCTCCCCTCCTTTTATTGTTCTATGTCTGTCCCCTATTCAAATGTCCCCTTTCCCCATGGCCTACCCCATTTCCTCCCTTCGAATCCATTCTCACTATTCCCTTTAACAGTTCATTCCCCTTCTGGGTCCAATCAATGCCCTCTCTTTCTCTGTTCTCTCTCGACCTACCGTACTCTCTCTCTCTCTTCCCATCTCGAGTCATCCTCAGTCTTTTAAGGGTAGTCTGTGCCTTGGTTAGCTAATTGCAGTCATCTGCCCATACAAAGAAATCAACCATTTTAACCAGATGATTCTTGGTGAAAGCTAGCCAATACTTGGGAAACTAACCACAGTAACTGCAACCGAGCCCAAATATGTCTCCATCGCTTTATTATTTGAAATATAGGGTTGAGAAAAATGTTCCGTCAGTTACCATCATTCCTATTTACGAAGGTGTATGAAGACGAATTAGGAGTGAGGTTACTGACGGAACTTTTTCATCACTAATATGTATCACAGAAAGTATTGAACTCGTTGTCATTGCACTAGTCGCGAGTCTTAGTCCAGTCCTCCCTTCTTCCCTTCCAATTTCTTTCTTACCTTCTCTCTCATTTCCTTTATCTCCGCCATCCCTCTCTTCTCTTCTCTCATTCCCTTTGCCATTCATCAATCAGTACACCGTTCTTTAGAGTGAAGACTGAGGATATCTTTGAGTTGGATTCGAAGCTGGAGGGAGTGGAGGGGAGGGGGAGGGTGGGGTGGAATGGCGGATTACGCATGCCCGTTGTCACACCGGTCATTGGTTGTTTTGAATGGATGGAAAGGGGAAAAGCTGGTAGGGGAGGGGAGAAGAGTGTTAATAATAATCATGTGTTGACGATTGAGGGAGAGGAAGTCTCAATGGAAACTAGTCGAATGAAGCTGCCTTATGGGGAACACGGATTACGGTAGTTAAAGGGAGGGTTGCTTGATTACGGTATTTATGGGCATGATGAGTTACTTCGCTGTAGCTGAAGGGCTTAGGTAGATTACGGTAGTTAGTAGAAGTGAAGTTGGATTACGGTAATTGGGAGAGTTACGGTGGTTATGAGGTTATGGAGATGAGGGGAGAGCGAACGTGTTTTGTTACATCTGGCGAAAGTTGGAAGAAAAGGGAGAGAAGGAGGGAATAGAGGGGATCAATCAGTGATCATCAGGAGAAAGAGGGGAATGGAGGGAGAGGGAAGAGAAGGGAGGCAGGGAGAAGAGACCTCTTTACCCTTTCGACCGCTTGCCATGAACCCCTTTCTCTCTGGAAGAGCAGGCCTAGGTGATTTGATCGAGGTCTTCCATTCTCTCGTTACCTTCTCTCTCTGCTCTCTCCCTCTCCCTCTCTACTCTCGTTCCCTCTTTCGCTCACTCCTCTCCCATCATTGCAAGTCTATCCACCCATTCTCTCCTTTCCCTCTAAACTTATCTCTCATTTCTCTCAACTCTTCACTTTTCCTTCTTTTTCAACAGCTTGGTGTATACTATACTTCACACTACGTGAGCTGTGCTTGTCAAACTCTCTCTTCCCCTGACCTCTCTGCACTCTCTCCCTCCCTCCTTCTCCCTCCCCTATTTCTTAGCATTTCACTCTCTTTCCTCTTAGAATACGGTAGCTGCCTGCGTGGTTCATGGCAAAATAGTGAAACGGGGAAAGAAGAGAAGAAGAGAGAGAAGGAGGGGAGGAGAGAGTAAGGAAGGGAGGGAAGAGGAGGAGTCTTCTCTTGGGGGAACTCTAGTTGGAGGGAGGGCATCCCTGTGAATACACTCTTTGGCAATGCTTGCTTGACTCTTCATTTAATTGACTTTAATCCGTTTCTGAACCCTTTCAAAGGCATTTCATATTGGTAAGGTTAGATAGCAAGAGTATGCCCTCGGGCACTCTCGCTCTCCCCTCTCATCCCCTTTTGCCTTCCCTTCCGATCATCTCAAATACTCTGCCCTGGTCATTCATTCCATCTCATGCTTTGCTGCATGACCATACCGACTGACTGGTACACGCAATTATCCCTCTTTTCCCTCTCTCTCTCTCTCTACTCTCTCTCTACTCTCTCTCTCCCTCGTAACTCCCTCCGTCTACCCTCCAGGAGTACTCTCTCTCCTATCTATCCCTCCCCCTCTCTCTGTTCTTCTCACTACATCCGGTTACATTGTTTTCCTTCAATTATACACATATACCTTGGAAATTCGTGACCAGTTTGCAATGGAATGAGAGGGACGAAGGCATGGGAGGGAATTGGGAATTGGAGAGATGAGGGGGGTACGGTAGATGGAGAAATGGGGTACGGTAGGGTTATGGTAGATGGGGAATACATGAAATATGGTTAAGTTTATAACTGCGTAGATAGAAAGAACTACAACATATATGGGCGCGATTGTCCAATCGGACGTTAGGATGGGTGCCTGTACCTGGGAGTCCTAGTGTAAATCTCTTGTTAGGATGGCTGAATCAGCTTTTCCCTAATTACGTAAGGATGCCTGTTAAAATATGAGGACAACAGCAGCCCATGTATGAACTACAAGGAGCTACCGCCATTTTAATAAATAGGCTTGTTATTTTGCAAAATCATAAATAGTCTAGCCTACCAGGTGAAAAATTTACAATTTATTGTTAGCATTCCAATAATAGCTGTAAAGCATGCATATTATATTTATGTTCGGGTTGACATATGCTTATGAGGGGGAACAGGGAAGAATAGGTTGATCTCGGCTTTTTTCGAGTTGCCTCTATTACTCTCCCTCTCCCTGTCCCCCTAACCATTCCCTCTCTTCCCTCTCAATCCCCTCCCCTTCTTACTCGGACATTGCCTCAAGAAAGATAACAGGAAAGCGTCTAGTCTGTCCACTACTCTACAAGTTGTTCTTCCCTCTGCCTTTTCCCTCTCAACTCTCCTCCCCTCCCCCACTACTCCTAATTCCTCTACTCCATACAAGCTTCGTCTTCCATCCCTCCCTCTCTCCATTATCTCTCTTCTTCTTCACTGTAGCCCTATTCGTCTCGTGGTTCAAACGCAACATTTTAACAGTCTCTCTCAGTTTCTCTCTCTCCCCCCTCTCTCTGTCTGCACTCTCCCCTCCCCCTGCTCTCTCGCTCCCTCCCCTCTCTCTCTTATCTAATAGTACACTATTGGTTCGTGTTCGTATTCCTTCAGCGCTTTTTAATCTCAGCCTGATAAGACGCAAATTACGCAGTGAATTGTAGAACGTGGAGTAGGCAAATCTTGTCCGTATGGTTGATCTTTGATCTTCGCTTTGTGATCTTTGATCTTTGATCTTTGTCCCCTCACTGATCCTTCCCTTATAGATGATCAAATCGGAGCAGGAGGCGCTGGATCTTTCGAAGCTGATGATGCAGTCGTTGGATGTGAGTTGGTTGGAGGATTGTGGTTGTGAGAGGAGGAACAGATCGGGAGGAGTACGGTAGTGAGGGGATACGGTACTAGAGTTGGGGAGAGTTCTGTCCATGGTTGTTTTTGATGATCCGTGTAAAAAGAGAACACTGTCCGTTCTAGATAGATACTTTATTTGCATAACACAAGGAAATGCGATAAAAATTTCTAAGTAAGCTTCATACTTAAATGGCTCGACTTGACTGGGTAGGAGTGTGGAGTAGCTCCATTCCATCACTTTATTCCCCCCTTACTCTTTGTTCGTTCAGAACGCGTCCCTCCACCCGGTGTACCCCTCCTCGCAAGGCGGTCTCTCCCTCGACTCGGAACCCTCTCCCTCCGAGTCCACCCCTTCCTCCTCCACCGACCATCCCTCTTCCATCAACTTCCTCGCTGGTCTAGTCAACCCCGCTCAGCTAATGCCTCAAGGGTACGCTATTCCATCTTGGGTAGAGATTTGGGAGACGACGTTGTTGATTGATTCATGATCTGAATATAGAGCGAAAGGCATGGAAGAGAAATTATTCAAATAGCTCATTATTAGGAAAAACATATAGATATCTTGCTAAGCGATGCTGAATTGTTATGCAATCCCTGCCATGATTATGGATGTCCCGCGAAACATGTCTTTGACAGAGTGATCAAATGTGATCTAACTGTCCCCCCCCTCCCCTTCTACCATGCTGTCTCACCTCGCATTCATTGCCTCTCTTCCCCACAAGTCCTCCCCTCCCCCAACCAAAGTATTCATAATTCGCAGTCTTTCACTCCCTCAATATCTCATTCGTTTATCCGCATTACGTTCCAAGTAGACTGCCTTCATTCCTTCATATTCCCTCCAGATCGTTCATTTTCATTTCCTGGATATTTGCCGACGCGTCTTTCCTCTTTACGTAAGACCTTTGAAGTTGGAGTGATAGGGGAGGGATAAGGTTAGAAAGAGAGGGGACTTAAGCTAATAGGGAGATGTTTAAGCGAAGCGAAGTCATTGACGCAGTTGACGGTTAACACGTATTATGTGCAACGGAATCGGGGGAATGAGGGAGAGATTCCCCTTAATGGTTTGGGCTGCAGGTGCAATGCACACACCAGCATTTTGTATGGCAGATTTACGAGCTGTAGTTTTAGGTTTAAGGCTTGGGGGATACGGTAGCTCATTCAGGGACTACTGTATTGCGCCATCGTGTTAAGACTCGGGAACGGGGGTTACTGTAGGGGTGAAGTGTCGCTTTCACTCTTCCTCAGAGGTTTCTTGTTTTGTGTAGACAGAGAGTGAAAGTGAGTGGGAATGAGTATCGGCGAATGGATAATTGATGTATATTAGTACTTGTTCTCTCAATCCCATTCCATTGCTCTTCTTCTCCTCGTTATGTACCTTATGCCTCTTTCCCTCTACTCTCTCCCCCTCGTAACCCCCTCATTCCCTCCCTCTCATCCTCTATGTCTTAGTTGTCTTCTCTTCTCTGTTAATTGTTCGTCTCATTCAATCTTCCTCTCCCCTCAGTCTTGTTCACTTTTCTCACTTGTCTTTCCAACTAGACCTGGCCCTGTCTGTCGGTCTGTCCTATTCCCTCTCTGTCTGTGTGTGTCTCTCCCCCTCTCCCTCCCTCTCCTTATTACTTGTCTACTTTGTCTTTAGCTGCATCTCTCCCCTTCTTCCCTTGAGGTGTGAACATTCGTTCAGATTGAATGTATTCCCACACCAGTCCCTTCTTCTCTTTCCCACTCCTTTCTTCTTTTATAGTCCTACCGTAATCCTCCTAACGTGCTCAATCTACCGTAATCTCATTCGTTATCTAGCCTGCGCACTCCATATTGCTACCGTATGCCAACTCCTCTTGTACGATTCTGATTTCCTACAGTACTTCCTTACAGTACCTCTACCGTCGCCTCCTCTAACCCCCTTTTCCCTCTTCAGTATGGATGCATCTTCGATGGCTGCCCTGCTCGACCAAATGTCAGTGCTCCAACAGCAATTCCTTCTTCCGTCGTCCCTTCCCTCCCTCCTGGGAGGCCCTCCTGTTATGCCACAAATGGCCAACACTTCCCCCTCGAAGGTTAGTCATTTCTAAGGGTTAAGGATTCCTTAGTTTAGGTCGGGTTTTAGTTTTAGTTCTCTTTATAAGCACAAAATAGACAAATGAAATGTGACTATTCAGCAAGAAGCGTATTGCGAACTGTGTGACAAGTCGTTCTGCAATCGATACTTTCTGAGGACTCATCGATTGAAGAAACATGGAATCGACGATGGAGGAAGTCCCTTGAAGGGATCGAGTGAGGACAGTCCGGAACAGGGTAAGGGAGTGGGGATATGTTAGGGGAGAGAATAGGGATCTGATGTAAGGGTAGGTATTGGTATGAGGGATGAATATTCGGTGGATGGGGGAAGAGTTGCTCTTGAGGAGTAATTGAACAGTCGGTCATCCGATCACGAACCCCCGTGAAGGAAGAGACGGTAGAAGAGGAGAAACGACCGAAGGAAGAGGAGTCAGCGAGGTGAGGGAATGACATTGACAGTGACAGTGTGACAGTAGCAATCGGGAGAGCATCAATGACAGTACTCTCACCTCCCGAATTGTTGATGTCAACAGGCGCTTGAATGACGTTTACCTCGAAAATCAGCTGATTTTCGCGTCGTTTCCTCAAAACAATCAAACTCGTCCGAAATGGAAAATATAGGTTTGAGACTGACTGTGAATTCCATTTCACCTGTTTGCCTGTAGTGAGTAGTTAGTAGTAGACGATTTGAGGGGGAAACGGCAGTTAATGGGAATTGTTATACTGTAATGAATACAAGAGACGTCACCTGGTGGCGAGCCTTTGACAACTATTAGCCGGATTTGGCTTGACTGGTACTGAAGAGTGGACAAGAAGTGGAAGAGATGTTGTGACACTTTTTGTGTTGAATGAGGGCTTATCCGTCCCTCGGTGATGGTAGATACTAAGGGCACCTCACTATGCCTCCCCTTGAGATCGATGCTCGATTCGCTTCTCCTCCGTTCGATCCAAGCCTCGGCCGCCCAATCCGCGTCGTCCGCATCCGCGTGCGATGAGTGCGGAGCGGAGTGCGGGTCGGTGGGCGGATTGGTGCAGCACAAAGCACAGGCACACAACAAGAACCCCTCCGCCCTCTCCACCCCTCACAAGAACAATATGCCGACTTCCCCATTCCTGTGAGTTAGCTGGGATATTGTAGGGTTACGGTAAATCCACAAGGGATTTGCACTGATTTTGGGTGTTGATTAAATTAGGTGGACCTACAGTATGACAGTCGTTCCGTTCAGGAATTCGTCGATGCCTTCCCTGAAGTGCTCAGAATGCGACGCAGTCTTCGACTCCCCTCCCCTCCTCGCACAACACTCTGCTCTCGTTCACGGTCAATTCGGAAGTCTGCTCAACGGATTCCTCTCCGGTTAGCGATTCTACCGTAATCCGGATAACAGATATGATGAAATCATAAGTATTTCACATAGATCTCACTCGTACCGTAATCCACTTACAGTACCCGTTCAGGTGAGGCGCCGTCCTTCCCCTTCCTGCTCCCTCCCCCGATACAGGGTTCCTTCAATCCCCTCTCCAATGCGTCCACTCCCTCGGTGAGTCAGCTTCATCTTATTAGCTGAGGAACGACTAGCTAAGGTCTTAATTGGATCAATATTAATGCTATTTCAGTCGAAGCCTTCATCCGCCAAGCGAAACTATTCATCGGCTGGAAAGAACTACTGTGACTTGTGCAACAAGGAACTGTGTAATAAGTACTTCCTCAGGACGCATATGTTCAAGGTACGGTAGGGGGTACGGTAGTGTGAGGGGTACTGTAAGGGATACGGTAGGAGGGTGGACTGTGAGGAATGGCCCATTTTAGATGCATGACATAGTCATCGACGAGAACAAACCAGTGATAGCCAATATCGACACGCGGGAAAAGGAACGGACGGGCAAACTGTCGTTTAGGTCAGTTTGTACCTTGATTTTTGAATTTTGATCTTTGGTTTTTTTGCAGTTTGATCCTTCACTCCTTGTTGTAGATGTGACATGTGTTCCTCGGAGATGAAGTCTCGTCAGCAACTGCGAGACCATAAACAGTCTGTACACGGCGTGACCTATCCAATGGGATCCAATCTCCCCACTCCGCCCCGACCCCTCAAACCTGTGTAAGTAGACGAGACTGAAGGGGTACGGTAGGAAGGGTTACGGTAGTTGTCTGGAAGGGTTACTGTATCTTCGGTATTGCAGAGGCACTCCGACCACCCCCACTCATTCCTCTTCAACCTCTTCCTCCTTCACTCCCTCCTCTGCCCCTCCCTTCCCCTTTGATATGCCCATTCTGTCGAATGCAACGAATACAAGCGAAACGACGATGACAACCCCGGCACCGACGAGCCTCGCAGCGAGAATGGAGAATATGGTAAGGGACGAGGGAGGGGTACTGTAGGGGTACGGTAGTCCAGTCGGGATATACGGTAGTGTAGAAGTACGGGAGTGGTTGTGCATACGGTAGTCCCCGGGATTACTGTGAATGGAAGTGGATTGCAGCCGTCGTCTGAGACTGCCTCTACTCCCTCTACCGCTGCCCCCACCGCCCCTCCACAGTCACAGACCAAATCCGAGAAGGAACTTCCCCTTCCCACCATGACCAAGTGTGAACAGTGCGTGTATACTACGAGGTAAGAGGGAGGCAAGTTACGAGGGAAAGGGGAGGGAGAGAGACTCTCCTTGAAGGTACCCTCGGAACATGGAGTATCACATCGAGAGGCACGAACGGTTAAACGAAGCAACGGGGATGAGGGGAGGGGAAGAGGACGATGTGATGGGAATGACTACACGAGTAGCTATCGAAATGGCTAGAGCTAATGTCAGTTATTGTTGTTTATGGAATACTGTAATAAGGAACGGTAGACTACTACCGTATTTAATGACATGAGGGCTACCGTAACCTTCTCCCCTTCAGAGGTCATCCCAATCGGAAGACGGAAAGTGCGATCGTCGTTGTCGCAAGTGCGGTCGTCACTTCTCGTCGCCCTCCCTCCTCCACACTCATTTCCATCTTCTTCACTCGAATATCTCCATGAGCAGGGCCAAGGCTGCGATGGGTTAGTTTCCCTCTTTACTTTCTTCAAATACCATGTATGTGTCTAATCTCATCTATTCCATTGCATGCCGGTCAAATTCAAAGGTTAAAGGAATTGTTTTTGCAATGGTACTATTAGTAAGAGGTGTCCTACGGTCCGATTCAAGGGGCTGGGAAGGGAGGAAAGCACACCGACAGCGGATATTTATGACACTTCTCTTTGCTTTCGCCTCTCCCTGTCTCTTTTTCAAATTTTAACGCAATAAACGCGATGAAAGGCATGTTTATGGAGGGGGTTAAACGGATTGGAAGAAGGAGGATGACTGGAAGCGAAATAAGGGAATGGGGAGGGGGAGAATTGCTAAATGGCCTCAAATAAGTCGAATTATTATAAAAATGCAAAAGAAATGGATAAAATATGATTTTCAGCCAAGAGGAAGGGACTGGTAACGGCATTGCGACTGAAGAGAATGCGACTGTTGGAGAGAGAAGCGAAGAGAAGCGAAAGAAGAATGGGGGGATGGAAGGAGGAGAGGGAAGAGAAGGACAGGGACAATGCAGAGACTACCGCTATCGAGAGACACAGTCATACGGTAGGCGGGGAGGGGAAGGGTACGGTAGGAGGGAGATGATAGTGGAGGGAAGGGGACAAGAGAGATGAATGGGACCGAAGGGGAAGACGAGGGTAGATTGTGTAAGAGAGTTGACCTGCTTACGAATGGGTTGATAAGAGGAGAATAAGTTGAGTAGCAAGTGAAGGGGAGTATTGCCTGCCTTGACTCTCCAAAATGTCGCTCTCCCTAACAAGGCGTCCCTCGTCTCGCAAGTGCTGTGTGATGTCCTCTCTGCTTTCAGTCGGGATCCCAGTCCCCCCTCCGAGAGGCCGTCTCTTCCGAAGTCCCCGGCTACTCTCTCCAGCCCTTCTCCCTCTCCTCTCCCTTCGGTCTCCCCTTCCCCCCTCAATTCACTGCTGCCCTTCCCGTTTCTGCTCACATCGCCGGTCCCATCTCACTCACTTTTACCCTCACTCCCTTGCCTACCCAGTGAGATACTTCCCCCCTTTATCTCCCCTTCCTCCTTCTAATTATCCTACCGTAACCCGAGGGAGTGCGGTAGTCTCTCACCCGGTAGTGAATAGACGTCGCTAGAAGTGTCGACAGAATATCGATGAATGACTCGTGCCCGTAACGCTTTCCTTCTTTCTTTTCCCTCCCTACAGTACCCTGCATTCGTTGACCATTTTCCGTACAATCTCATATGCTTGTTCTTTCCTTGACCAGTTCATTCTACTAGGGAAGCAGACCGACTGAAGTCCCTCCGGCAATATTCATGTTTCTAGACGAAGGTATCTATTTGTAGATAGTAGCCAGTGTGTCAGCTCGGTCTTCTCTTCTTCCCCTTCACTGTTTTGTACTTTCCCCGTCGCTTGTATCTCTCTCCCCCCCTCATATCCCAAAGAGGTCCGTATAAGCATGATCGCATTAATTATTTATTGAGAGGTCACAGCCCCTCAGCTTCTCCCCTATCTCTTTCTCTTCCCTTTCTTTCCCTCATGTCTTGTCCTTCTTTCGTCGTGCTTGAGTACAATGTGTATGATGCAGTTTGGATGTCTAACTTATCCGAGAGTATTGTTACTGCGAGAAATAATATATCTTTTCGTTCGTCGCAATCTGACTAAGACCACACACATCCGGGACACGAAATGTGAAATGAAAAAAGACGAAGAAAAGAATGAAAGAGGCGAAGGCGGATCTACCGGAAAGGGGTATAAGAAGGAGGGAAAGATGGGCACAGAGTCACTATGCGCACACTACTCATTCTTCTGCTTTTTGCGGTTCCCGGTACGTTTGTCCTTCTTGAATCATCGTTGGTTGGCAAGTCTTGCACTGTTTCGTTCGCTCGAGATGGATCAATATGATACTGATTCCTCAGCCGTCGTCTGGTCGAATCCCGTCCCCTGTGGCTGCTATCAACAGTACGTCGAAGCGTGCAACCCGTGTGCCTGTGTCCCTCAGTCCATTCCACAAGTTGGTCCTCGTTGCTTCTCATTCCAACCTTCTCTCAGTGCTTCCCTGCTCCTCCTCCTCCCATCATCCCTTCTCCTCCTCCTCCTCCTCCTCCTCCTCCTCCTCCTCCTGCTAGCGTACCCCCTCTCGATCCTCCCACCACAACGACAACGACGAAACCAAAATCGACGACTACCACAACTCCTGCCCCGGTTCCTTCCCCAACTCCTCCTTCTCTCCCTCCACTTTCCCCTCCATCCACCACTTCGTACGTTCCATCGCCCTGTCAATGTGCTCCTTCCGTTCCTCCTCAGGTATTGATGATTAGCAATGGAGTGACTGGTTCTCCCATTCAGTGCGCTCAAGATCCGTGTGAATCGCATCACCACGAACAAGAATGCGAATGCTCCAACAACGATAAGGTTGTTACCCTATTCCATCAATGAATAATGAGTGTGACTTCTCAGATCATCGTTGTTCCTGCTGTTGGATCGACCAATGCCTCCGTGTCTACTGTATCCCTCATCTCTTCGTTGTTACTCCTCGTATCATGCTTTTTCATGTAGATACTCCACACTTTATCAGTCAACCGATCAGAATAAATGTCTTTCTACATTGTACAGCGAGATGAGACTACATACATTCTACTGGTTGCTTCTGGTCAACCAGTGGTCCTTCTGTGGCTTGCGCTCTGCATCTGTTGCAATGAGAATGTTGATGAGACATGGACGATCCGTCACTTTCTCCGCCTGCAAGAGAGATTGTCAGTGTTGTACTGTAGGGCCAGGAGTCACCTGTGCCAGTGCATCTCCAATCTCGTTCTTGGTCCTCACAAGGAATCCTTGTCCACCGAGAGCCGAACACACCTGGTCATAGCGACAGTCAGCAGAAAGCGAGAGAACGGGAAGACTAGAAGAGAGTGAATTAGCGAATGGGAACCTCCTATCCCTACGTCTGAGTCCGATCTCCCTCCACTTGGGCTTGGTCCTCTGCCCGAAGTCCGCGATAGATTCCGTTGTTGTTGAAGACACAGGTGATCACGGGCAACTGGTATCTGCAATTGTGGGTTGTCGGCAGTTATGAGGGGTACAGCGAACCGCGAGATGGTCTCCAGTTCCATTCCCGAGAATCCGAACGCGGAATCTCCTTGAACCACGAGCACTTTGGTCTGAATGAAAGGGTATCTTGACTGAGTTTTATCTTCTCACTCTTGGTGAGTAGTCTCTGCAGTACAATGCAGCAGCGAGAGCGTATCCCTGTCCGACTCCCATGGTGCCTGAATTCAGACTAGTCAATGCTTTCAATCATTCCGTGGTACCGAATGTTCCTGCATCGAGTCTCCTTCTGGGAAGCGTGCTCTTGAGCATGGTACGTCCGATGTCCATCGTGTTCGCTCCTTCGTTCACAACGATGACATCGTGCTTGTCTGCCCATTTGGAGATCTTAAAAGCATCCTTAAAATAACTATCTCTCCCCTACCGGCTCATAAGCAGCATAGTAGTTGAGTGGAGTCGTGTCGTCTCTGACCATGTCCTCTACAGCCCTCTTGTTCTTGTCTGCATTCTCCCTCAGAGCACGAGTCCACTCTGAGGAAGAATCCCACGACCAGTCGTTGCACTCACGAACCAACTACAATTCCCATCCTATTGTAGTCACTAGTCATAACAGCTGACCAGTGCGAGTGTCTCTCCAACATCGCCCAGTAGTCCCACACTCGTCTTGATGTTCTGGTGGAACTCCTCAGGCGCGAGATCGATCTGGATTACTCTGAAGGAGAAGTAAACAAGGACCAGAGGGATAACGAACTTGACATCTTTCTTGAATCGTGGAGGAAGGCCGAAGTGAAGAATCCAATTGAGACGAGCACCGATGAGGAAAACGAGATCTGTCTCGCGAAGGGCGAAGGAACGAGCGGCATTCATGTTACTGAATGGGGGATCCATCGGAGACAGGGACCGACTCCCTCACAATGTTCTAAATGTTAAGCGAACGAGTCAAAATGTTTAGGATACAATGTTTTCCGTGCGAGAATTCCTACCGAAATCAGCGTATTTTTCGGCGTCAGAACATTGTGCCCTACTTGGGATGGTTATCCGAGACGATTCCCTTCCCGCCGGGAGTCGGCAGCCACGGAAGTTGCGTTCGTGTGATGAACTGCTGTGACATGAGTGCTCCTCTCTCCGACCATGCTGCTCCTAGAGGGACGACTCGTTTGTACCCTTCTAGAAGTCCACCAACCCTTCCCTATGATGACCAACGGTCGCTTGGCCTGCTTCAAGAGGGAAAGCGCGTCTCGGATGAAGGGCTCAGGTGGAGCGGAAACGGGAGCCCATAGAGGAACCTTCTCGACGACGCTGCAAAGTGCTTCGGGATTACGCGCGGACGTAGGAAGGAGAGAAAAATGTTTCGCTCTAATATGCATTAGAGCGTAATTTGCGTAATCTTACGGAATGGCTTCCTCTTCACACGTTGAGAGGACGATGTTGCCTGGCAGATCTATGTACACTGCTCCCGGTCTGCCATAGAGACTTGTTCGCACCGCCTGAAGGGAAGGCAAAGCAATTGGCGTGTGGCAATCATAATTTGACATGCTCAAGAACTACCATAATTAGTTTAAGTTCAATAATTGGTCAATTTACTCTTGAGTATATTTCACTACCTTCTGCACGAGGTATGGAATAGACTGAAGAGAGGAGATCCGGCAGACATATTTGCATGCTGCTCGTGCGCTTTCCTGTTGAGGCCACTCTTGGAATCCTCCACGACCATCCTAAGTGAGAGAAGATATACTCAGGTAATAGAGATGTACAATTACTTGGTCAAGGTCGGATGAGCCACCGATGCATATGACAGGCCAGCAGTTAACCGTTGCATTGGCCAGCCCTCCGATTGCATGGAGGACGCCTGGTCCAGACACCACGAGACATACAACGGGTCTGCAGTAGACGGTTAGCAGTTCTCCATTCTATCCATCGGTCTTGTCTCTGTCTAACTGGGGAATTGATCAGAAAAATGAAATGTATAGGGTTATTCAATGTGGGGTGAGAAGAGAATGGAGCACATGGCTGTGTCTTACTCTCTCCCTTATCAATCACCATACTAGACATGAGAAGAGCGAGAAACACTTACTTTCTGGTTAGGTATCCCATTGCTTGGGCTGCATAGCACGCCTGTAATGAATGACTAACCACTAATATACGAAACCCTTTACCGCTTGTTCGTTTCGGCATGCAACAAACTTGAGTCCTTGAGCCTGTGCAGCCACTCCGACTTCAATCACTGGAAAGCCCACCACGCCGAAGATGTACTCGACTCCCTTAACATTATTTAGTTTTGCTCGTTGTCGCTAATAAACTTACTTGTTCCTTGAGGGTCTTTGTGAGGATGTTGGCGCCGTCCATTGCAAAGAAGAGCGAGAGAATGAAGGGAAGGTCGAGAATGGGCGACCCCTCTCATTTTGTAGTTCGGAGTGAGATTGTGGGAACCACTACAATACACTCTACTCCTCTTTCCTGCGCCCGTTGTTTGAATACCGAACATTAAAAGGACACTAGTCAATATTCACGTATCTACTAAATTCACATACATGGCAGAACACAGGCTATCGAGAATAAGGTTTGATTTGCAAATTGGAGGAGATTTGCTGTCCACATTCAAAGGCGAAACTTGGATGGATTTGGGTGAATTGCTCCTACAACTTAAATTTATTTGATAAACATCTTACGGTCAGCCAATACTGGTCAGTTGAAGAGCAGTAATGTACAGTGTTTGCGTGAGTCATAAATCTGACCGAATAGAATAGGCTAGCGTAGTGAACAGCCGAGCGTCGCGCGTGTTCAAAGGCGCGTTGCGGCCAATTTAAGTATTCACTTTTCCCTATTTCTTTGTGTAATCCGTCGATCGACTTTTCATGGACATAATTTGCACGGATATCACGCACAGCTTGTACTGGTTTACCTGTAAGTTGATAATTTCCTGAGAGAGCTGCATCTGGTTTGCAAGTTTCTTCGCTTGTTCATACTATTCGTATATTAATCGCCTTTCAAAAGCATAATTTACCTAGCATGTTGTGATCTTTATTATCTCTAATCCAATTTCTATGATTTTTTATTAATTTTCGTAGTAATCAATAAAATCGACGAGTTCTCGTCAACTTCTCGGAGGCTTCATTCAACTTGTGCCATTAGCCTCTGTTTGCTATCTGAATCAAGCTCTCATCTTTCGTTTGATCATTAGACTGGCATCCCCAGTCCTTCATTCTAGTTCGAGTCTACAGTTTTAGCTATGCACAACGCAGGTTGTTTACCGTCCATAGCGCAGTTTTCGATTTTCCGTTGTTATTGGCTTACAGTTTTCTTACTGCAGTCTTTGAGAGCAATGCGTACTTTTCGTCTCATAACCCGTGTTCGAAAGTTATTTGCTCAATCTCCATTAATACGCTCGATATTGATTTTCATATACAACCTATTCATGTGCATAATATTATGCGCGGAAGTCTTTCATTTCTTGCAGATGTCTCTCCAACATGGATCGACATCTTACGCCACACAACCATATCTACATTTTACATCAATGAAAGCCAGTCGTGAGTTCTGAATGATTATTACAAAGGGATGATGAATCAGATTAGCATTTCTAGGGCATTCAAATCTCTTACATTCGTTATTGTTATATTCATATCCTTTGTGTACTTTGTTGTGCGTAACTCATATATTACAGAAGATTCGCGTCCTTCTATGCACTCTCTTGAGAAGACACACTTATCAAAGAACGACGTCATTCGGTTGGTTATGGACAAGGAGAAACCCGTTTTTCCGGTCAAGGCAAAGTTCGAATCGTAAGTTCGCTACTTGTCACCTCTATGCATCTAATTAGGAGCGTTCGACAACCGCCACCCTCAACCGCAATTCCACCGACTGCATTGAAAAGGAAACGAGAAATCCTTGATGAGCGGGGAGTGGAGGAAGAAGTTGCTAGGTATGATTAATCTCTTCAATATCTCCTGTGAGACTCAATATTGCAGGAATGTTTCGAAAATTCTATCTGCATCTCGACTGGTCTCGACGCAGCCTCTTCCTCCACCGCCTAAGGCTACATTTCCCTGCAACTTGTGTAACAAGCTCTTCACATCAACCAGAAATCTGCAAAGGTTCGCCTTTCGCACTTATCGATCATACTCCTTTTCTTTAGACACAGACTGACGTCATGTATGATAACGGATGTTCCATCGGTGAATCCAACACCGGCTCCGACTCCCCCTCCTCCTATCAACAATAACATCACCGCCAACAACGTCAACAATAATAACAACATCATTAAGCCGGTCCCGATGATAACTGAGTTAGAAAGCCTTAGTTCTCAAGGTTTACTAGTTATTTCCAGGGTTATTGAGCCAATGATAACCGAAGTGGAGATTCCAACAAGTGGTCTAACTCCTCCAGTTTCATACCAAGAAGCACGATCACCTGTTGATAGTCTGCCAACAGAAACTGGATGGTAATTAATGACATAATCGATCATAGAATACATGTTAATGCAGGCGGCCACCGGAAGGAAAATCGTGTCCGGACTGCGGAAAGATTCTGTGTTCGAGTAGCAATGTTCGACGTCATCGAGCGACGTGCAAGCAGGCTCTTGAGAAGTGAGACACAGTTTGGAGTTGTAGTACATCCGGGAATCATTTCAGAGATGACTTGGATGTGGCCGAATTGACTTCAAGCTTCGAACACTCACCCACCATCACTTCAGCAACGGAGATCTTGAAGTGGAACAAGGGAGAGCAACCTTGGGTGAGCGTATCGTTCACGTCATTCATCTTAGAGATGACGTTTAGGTAACCGTTGGAGAGCATCTGAAAGCGCAACACTTGGGACAGCCAATCCCCGCCCGTGAACCTCCTCATCATCTGAAAGAGGAAGAGCCTTTGAAGTCGCCTTCTATCATAGAAGACAAAGAGAAGTCTTTGGACAAGAGTGATGTCAATGGACCAGCAGAAAGTCCCTTCACGTGTTCTGTCTGCTTGAAAAGGTATGAACGGATTACAAGTCTATCTAAGGCTGAATTCAGCTTCTCATGTCGCAAGAACGTCCGTCGGCATATGATGGCCATCCACAAAGTGGCTCCGCCTCCTGGAGCTCCACTTAACAGTCCACCCAAGCCTATTACTTCCAATGGCTCTGCACAGCAGGCAAGTGTTACTTTCGATTTGTCTTAAATTTTGCGATTCAGGAAGCGGAAAAGTTAACCGGTGTGACGGAATTGGTGGAAGCAGATTCCACCCTCGACGACGATGCTTCAGATGAAGTTCTGTCCTCAACCGACTCGGGTCTTTCTGTCGATGCTGACCCTCTTCTTGCCTATTTTGACTGGCGAAAATCGGGTCGAGATGCTGATAACCTCCCCGATAGTACAACACCTCAGGTACAGAGTTGTGCAATTATACGAAATAAGTGTTATTATCAGGAAATACCTCATCGTGAATATGCCTTACTCGACTTCTCCGTTCCTCCGACAACAAAGAAGATTCGATTGGATCCTGCAAGGTGGGAGTATTTCTGTCTCCCCGTAGACTCTTCTCTTCCAGGGACGATGACCGGGCCGTGCTCGTTGCTCAGTCAATGCGATTCACTGTCTCTCGATCCGCAGCTATGCGTGCTTCCCCTCTCTTTGCTACTCTTCTTACCAATTCGAGGGAAGTGGAGTTAGATGTGCGGCCGGATTCACTTCAAGTAAGTCCTAGCTCTCGTTGTTTTCCAATACAATACATTTAGTCACTCTTACTTGTTCACGCCGATGCGTCTTCCTTATCTGCTTCCAATATCGTTTGCGTATCCGAATTGGCTCACCGGCTCAAGATGACCGAAGTGAAGACTCTCTGTGAACGATACATAGCGGATGAGGTGATGACATCTTTGGCTACATCGAAGATTACCATTGTTTAGCTTCCACAGCATTCCATCATGAGAGCCATTCGTCTCGCCGATTCATTCAAGCTGGTCAAAGTAAAGGTAACATAAAGAATTGCTTTATTCTTTAAAGTTCGCATCTTACAGGAAGCGTTGTTTGATTCACTTTCTCTCGATATTTACCGATCACTCGGGTCCAACACTGACT
The DNA here is from genome assembly GCA_900490955.1 of Micoletzkya japonica. Classification (NCBI taxonomy): domain Eukaryota; kingdom Metazoa; phylum Nematoda; class Chromadorea; order Rhabditida; family Diplogasteridae; genus Micoletzkya; species Micoletzkya japonica. The sequence continues at coordinate 522,222 of LS901484.1, read as the reverse complement.
ATCGGGAAATGAGGCCAGAGCTCAAGGCCGAACTTCTCGAAAAATGGGGATCCTTCCTGTGAATTATCATATTATCTCTCCCATATTATCTTTTTTCTCTTCTATTCGGAGACACCGTACATAATTGTATTTTTATCTAATATTTCGCGCTGTGAGATTACCCAAAATGTGTATTGATCTCACCATCTGGATTCGTGTCGTCTATTGTTCTCATATGTGCAACTCCTGGTGAGTCGATTGCTCCCAACTCTTTCATTGTGCTGCTATCTAGAGACATTCGAAGAGCTATTTAATAGTATTTATTATTTATTCCTATTCCATTTCTCCATCTCGTAATTGGTGTCATGCACTGACTTGTGGTGTTGGCTGTAGCTAGTTGATCTCTATCGATATGTGCATGCTCTACTTACCTCTCGTGTTGAATCTCTCAATCGCTAAGTACTGGATACTTCTCTTTCGAAGTCCTCCACGATCTCTTCCCATCGATCTCGTTCCATTATTACCCACCCCATTGTTTCTGGTGTCTCCGATCTCTCTTTCACGAGCTTCTTCTGTCGACTTCTAGTGCCGAGAATGACGGCTGTCCTTATTGAACCTTTTCTAGTCGTAGATCTCATATCCCTTCGATACCATCTATCATTATATACTAGGTGCGTACCTATTATTGTAGGAACGTAAGCCGCTATAAACTATTCGTTTATTAACTCACAGACGAGAGCAGCTAATGTCTTGCAACAAAAGTACACGTGAAGTTTAATGTTCGAAATAAGCATGGACCAGTTGGGATGGATGGGACTCAATGAAGGAAGAAAGCGAGGAGGATGAATGGGACTGCGAGAGCGAGGGACTTGGCACTGTTGCAGTAGTCCTCGTTGTTGCACGCACACATGTATCGAGTCTGAAGGGAGTCTCCCTCTCTGATTCCCCCCTCCTCTCTTACCACTTGGTACCCGTTGAGCTCCTCCGAGTCGTACTGTACACACTGTCCTGCTTGAGCAGCGACGGTTACTCCGGCCGGAATGTCGCATCTCAAAGGGTTGATATGACCGTGTTTGCCGAGACTGCACGAACCTGTGGTCGTAGTATCGGGCGTTCGTGAACACTCCTCCACCGATGACGTTGTAGACATCTTGACAATTAGATTGCTACAGTCAACTGATAAGCCTACCTTCCCTCTTGTAGCAATAGCTGGTTCCAACGCACATCTAGGAAGTGGATATTGTGAAAATTATCTATTGCGCTCCATAACCTGGGTAGAGTCGTTGCAACTTCCTCTTGTTGGAATCAGATTCGGAACTCCAGCCGTCACGAGCATATTATACACCTGTGGTTAACAAATTATCGGATGTTTTATTCACGATCATCGATGCTGGAACTTCATGGCAACACAGCAGTGATCTCGGAACCGTTGAAATAAAATTATGAGACTTACGACTCCTCCAATAGCGTTGCTATTAGCGCATGAGTAGCAATTGATCGATGCGACTGAATTTCGTAGATGAAAGAAAACAGATTAACGGGATAATTACCATAGGGAATGGAGGCTGAAGCAAGTAGAAAAGCGAAGAAGAGCATCGTTGGTGCCCAAGCGAAGGGAAGGCTGTCTCCCGGTGACTGAGAGAGACTCCTCTTGGGATGGATCCAGGCGGTAGTCACGGAGAGTCAGCCGACACACTATACATAACAACCGAACTGAAGGAAGGATGACTAAGAACACACGGACCTTCAACTTTTGGTACACTGACCCTTTAGGGTTATTTGCGGAATGAGGGAGGACCATCCCTAAAAATAATCTATCTCCGAGGATACGCGAGAGCATAAACTACTTTATACATAACGATCAAAGTACCAAGATATCCTGAATAGATTATGAAACAATGAGGAAAGGAGGATAGCAGTATAAGCACGAGATCAGTACAGCAAGTAAGCAATGAGGAGGAGAGGAAGAGTGAGAGCAACTGACTTGGCGCTGTTACAGTAGTCTTGGTTGTTGCACGCACATAGATACCGTGACTGGAGATGTCAGATAGCTTAGATGGGTTAGAGGACACTACCACTTGGTATCCGTTGACTGTCTCCTGGTCGTATTTCACGCACTTTCCAGCTTGGGCCGTGACAGTTGTTCCAGCGGGAATCGTGCATCTGAAAGGGAGTTGGTTCCGGTACCGACACCCTGCGTTTTGTGTATCCCGACTCACCCTCGACTGTAGTATCTGGCGTTGGAGAAGATTCCACCCCCGATCACGTTGTACACATCTGTAAGGTCTCGTACTTATCGTTGTCAGAGCCACTGTTATCATTCGCAACCAGCCTATCACATAGAACTTAGAACTTTGTTAGCTGATAGTCGATGTTTCTCAGTGAATGACCCCTGAATCACCTTCTCGCTTGTAGCAGTATCCGGTAGAGACGCACATCTGAATTGTGAAATGGATATGGTCAAAGGCTAAGTTTTCCAAAATGTAATGCAATAAGCACCTGCGTGGAGTCGTTACAGTTTCCGACCGGGGGAATCAGATTCGGAATTCCTGCCTGTACCAGAAGATTGTAGACCTTAACATGAGTATTTATTAATTAGCTGCAAATTCTATATCAACTTACGATAGATCCGACGGAATTGCTGTTGGCGCATGAGTGGCAGTTCATGGACAGTACTGAATGCATAATAAAATATCATTATGTAAGGGCATGATTGATATACCATAAGGTAAGGACATGAGGGACATGAGGAGGAGAAAGGAAGGCATGGTGCCAGTCGGAAGGAAGAGTGTGCTGTTGACTGGGAAGAAGGCGTATCTCCCATCGTCAGAGACGTTTCCATGAGACTTTTGGGGCGGTCGTTACCAATAGAGGAGAAAATATCCGCGAAAAAGGATAATATATTCCGTATTTAGAAGCAAAGCAAGAGGTGTAAATAGTTCGAGTGCAGATGAACCAGGGAATGCTTGCTTTCAATAAAAATATGGTTTATTGGTTATGTATTATGTACAGTCAAGGACACAAAGCAAAAGTATGAATGGTGAAAGATGTGGGGAGGTGTGAGACGGGATACGGATTTAGTAGAGTAAGTAAGTGATGAGAAGAATGGGGAGACTGAGAACCACTGACTTGGCGCTGTTGCAGTAGTCTTGGTTGTCGCACGCGCATAGGTACCGGGTCTGAGACCGAAGGATTAATATGCTAATTTCAAGGGAACAGTATGACTTAGTTAGAGATGATGAAAAGACGGGAAGAATGGAGATCAAGTGTACTTTGGCCCTGTTTCTCTTCACTCATCTCTACACCATTCCGTGCCATCCTCTATATATGCCCCTCCCGTTGCCTACCACTTGGTATCCACTGACGGTCTCCGAGTCGTACTTTACACACTGTCCTGGTTGGGCTGTGATCGTGGTTCCGGCGGGAATTGTACATCTGAAGACTACGGTAATCCAAAACGGAGGGGCTATGTCTGCTACTCGAATACCGTACCCGCGACTGTAGTATCGGGCGTTCGAGAAGATCCCACCACCGATGACGTTGTACACGTCTGAATGAAGCATTTCACCCATTTCACAGGTTTGAACGTAAGTTTACCTTCTCTCTTGTAGCAGTAACCTGTGGAGACGCAGAGCTGAATTATGAAATGATACAATATTGAGCTCCTCCCTTACCTGTGTCGAGTCGTTACAGTTTCCAGCTGCAGGAATCAGATTAGGAACTCCAGCTTCGACTAGGAGATTGTAGACCTGAGATACACACGCTATAATGATGTCCAGGTTATGGATCTTACGATTGATCCAACGGAATTGGCGTTGGCGCATGAGTGGCAGTTGATTGAATTTGCTAAAATTCAGTACAGGAATTCAGGTAGAGATATCTTACCGTAGGGAGTCGAGATTAGTATTAGCAAAGCCAGTACAAACATGGTGCGTGTGAGGTGGAAGGAAATTTGGTAACTGAGGGACGTCTCTCTATGGAAGGCACCCGGGAGGGCGGTTGTTATGTAAGAGGACTGAGGGAGAAAACGGCCACGAAGAACTGGAACATACTCCTGATTTCGAGATGAGGAACATTCCAGTAGCTTTTACTCAAAATACACTCAAATTTAACGAACATTATCATTGGCAAGCACAAAATCTACTACAGCAGCCCTGTGAACGAATTAGAATCTAGCTTTTCCCATGAAATAATAACAATAAAAGCTCTATTGTTTTTTTCTTATTTTCAGGGAAATTCAGTTTCGCTTACGGTATGTCACATACGGTAAATAATCAGTGTGACACAGTTGCGCACATACAGTAGTTTACTGAAGTAATTTTTTTCAAAGGTTCGAAAAAAATTTCCTTCTCCTGATTTCATTGTGTTTTCCGCTCAAGCTAAATATTTTTACTGTTTAGATTGGCTAGCAATGGACGAGAGGTTGCTGGCGTGCCTTCGAAACAGTGAGGAGCTTCCTGCACAACTTGTTCCTGTCATATACGAGTGTGGTGCCTTTCTGGTGAGTTATCGCATTCGTTCTTGACTATTTGGACTTGGAAGATCCTGCAAGACTTCCCGGTGGGGTCGGAATTCGGTGTGGACTATAAATCATGGAAGACCGGCGAGCGCTTTCTGGGCCTGAAGATGATCCCACCCGGCATTCACTTTGTATACTTGAGTGTGAAGGGAATGCCACGCATTGGTACGTTTTGCCACTCGGTGCTTAATTATGAAGGATCTTCCAGGATTCTTTCACAATTTCGAAGCGAAAGAAGTTCTGGTGAAGAAATGGGACAAGAAGGAAGAGAATCTCAGTAGCGAAGAAGTCACTGTGGAGCAAATTGAAAGGTTTTACTGCAACTATTATTCGTAGATCTTCTACTTCAGGATACGCTCGAACTTGAAGAATCTCGATAATTCTCTAGGCCCGTATCCCTATGAAGTGTACCGCAAATGGTACTCACTTACTGATTTCATCACGAAGGTATACGGTAGTTATGTTGTCGTCAGTTACGGTACACGTTTGCAGAAGGATCTGGATCGGTTGAATCCTCTAAAGGGCAGCATCTCATCAAATGCTGAGATGGAGAGTCTAGAGACGAAGATGCAGAGGGAATCAGATGTTGGATGCAGTAACAAGGTTGACAGGTTCGTGGGGTATTAATGGGAGTTGAAGTGGCATGCAGTTCAATCCAATCGGTGGAATAGAATCTATTATGCTGGTTGAGAGACCACCCTCGTCGCATGCGATTCTCGGACCAGGAAGGGCTTCCGGTGATGGAGATACTTCCCGGCCACGAAATCCGGTTCACGGAGATTCCCGAACTTGCCGGGGATAGGGGACGGCACGCCGACTACACTCCGTATTTACAGTATGCCTCTTGGACTCGTCTTTATTTTATGTAGAGCTTAGTATTGTATAAATGAAGATATGGAATCGGTTATTCAGGAGAGCCCTCAATGGGAAGAGCATCAATGAGTTGCTGGCTGAGATGCAGTATTCCTTCGTTTGCTTCCTCATGGGACAGGTACTGACTGATTACCATATACATAGCTCCTATTATTTCGAATGCTCGTTTACCTCTTATTGTCAGGTGTGGGAAGGTCTGGAACAGTGGAAGAAGATGGTCCATCTCTTGTGTCTATCGCCATCCTCCATCAACAGTCTACCCGAGCTCTATCTCTCGCTTATGAGGTTAGGTGTCATCAGGTTTTGTTAAGATACTTTTTCTATTTTATTATTACAAATTGGATTACGGTAGCTACAGTATCTTCGCCTACGTGGGTAGGGTCTGCCGGTAACTTACTGCAGTGGCCCCCCATACATATATCGCATAATATCGTTAAGATAATATTTTGCAGTGAGCTAACCAGTACGTGGATAATTTTGCAGTAAGTTACCCAACCACGGTACCTGAACCGTGCCCACGTATGATCTTCGCATTCAGAGTTCTCTTCTTCCAAGTGCGCGAGGCCCCGTCCGATTTCTTCATCGACATCCTGTCCAAAGTTAGTCGTTTTCCGTGTTTAGGTGGTTCCTTGGTTACCGGAAGTTTTTCTATGGACTCAGTCATGACAGAAAAGGGAAGAGAGGGATCGGCACTAAATCTCGGAATTATGAATGGTCTTTGTGTCCATTGCGTTGCTAGGGGCGATTGTGAAAACACATGAGAAACAATGCGGAAATGGTGTTATGATGAAGGAGTGATAATATAGGAAGAGACGATATTTGTAGGGATGGGAAATATGTTCTTTGCAGGACAACTTCCTTACAACAACGCTGTCCGTACTCTTTGCGAATATCGAAGGTTAGTCCTCTTGAAATAAAAAAAATTTAGAACTGCAATGTATACTATGCCTTAGTCTCTCCGATCTCCTTTTCTTAAAAGTATTAGAGAACTGTTGGTGCGGAGTGTCATGCCCGTGCAAAACTTGTGAATCATTATGATAATTGCGTGTAATCGTACTACTTGAGATTCGAAAGCCGACGAGTCGCTCAAGAAGAAGGCACGCAACTTCAAGGCTCTCCTCACGAAGAACTTCAAGTGGAGCTTCGATTGCTAGGGTATCCTTTTCCCCCTCTTTACGAATCCTTCCCATACTTATGTTGTAGTATGCTGACGCGGGTTACCAACTTGTTCACATTTGCCCTTATCAATCTCATGATACTTATCGTGGTTACTAATTGCGAACTCGAAGTTCTTTATTGGTTGTAAGCAACGTCAACGTGTGGTCATAATGAATGGTAGAGGAGTGTACCTAATGGTTGAAGAGAAAGAGTTGGAGATGGTTCGGCAGCGGGAAGGGAGCGAAGAGTTTAAAAGGGAAAGAGGCAAGTGTCCGAATTCCCGGTTGTGTTCTGTGTAGACAGACGAAATGGGGAACTCGCCGACGATTACAATCCAAGTTGAGTTATTAACGAGAAGTGATGCCAATGAGAGTAACCGGAAGAGATGAATAGGACAGAGGGGGGTTAGGGGGGAGAGGGAGTAACTTGTTAGGAGGCAGGGAGGTGGGCAGAGAGGGTGTGAGAGAGCAGGGCGGATTGAGAGGGTGCAGAGAAGGGACAAAGGAGACAGCGGACCTGTGAGGGGAACATCTCCGAGTGGGAGAATAGCAGATGTTGAGAGAGAAGGGACGAATTGGTCGTTCTGTAAGGGTCGTTTGTTGTTCATTGCACGAATACATACGTTCACGATATCCCCTCGTTTTCCCCGTGTTTACAAGGGTTGAACTGCCCTTGATCATACCTATTTAGCACCCGTTTCACCTATTTAATACGTGCACGGTTTTGCTTTCAGTCGCCGTCTCATCGGAGCACTGAGAGGACTACACGTATTTGCTGTGAGTTGGGAGGTTTTGGAGGTGCCAAATGTAGCTAGTTGCAAAGGGCTGCGTTTTTCACAGGTATGACTGTTTTAATGCGCATGTCATCGAAGTGCATTCCTTTCTCATATTTACATACCCACACATCATGATTTGGTATAGCAATATAAGCAGCGACTCCACTCAGACTGATATCTATTCAACCATACAGTAGTCCATTACCTGTACTCGCACTGTGTGCACTCGTAGTCGTCCTCTTCTCCCTTCGTCACCGATTCGTTCTCGTCATCAATCGACGTCTCTGTCGCTTCGTCCTCTTCTATCGTCTTCTCCTCACTCACCGACTCTACAACCCTCCTTCATCCATCACTCAACCATCGTCTCCCTTCTTCCCCTCTCCATCCCATTCCCTCGTACCAGTCTCAATAGCTTCTTCTTTCACATCCTTCGTTATCATCGATAGTGGAGTGTTGTCCATTATTCGGAGGGTCTCACTCACCATCACGGGAGTCTTCTTCTGAAGCACGGTTGTCTCATAACACCCATTACCCATCTGTTAATTGCCATCGTCGAAGATCGTAAGATCTCCCCCCCTCCACTTACCCCTTCGTTCTTCGTGTCATGTCGTGCCATATGCTTCTCGAGCATTGCCGGACTCTTCGATACATGCCTACAGTAGGGACAGCGACGTGAACCTGCAAGGGAGTTGTTTGGGATTCGTCGACTACCGTATCCCTCTCGCACTCACCGAGATCAATGGACTCGGGCAACTCGACTCCGTGTCGGTAGTACTTGTGGAAGTGAATGTATCTGAACGTCGTCGTGTAAACAAGGCAATGCGGAAGAAGGGAGATGGAGAAGCGATAAGAGGAGTACAGGGAAAAGAAGGGAAGGGACGACACCTGGCCTCGCGAGTCGTGAAATCGCAACCAGCCATGCCACATTTGATGGGTGGATTGCGGTGATAGATCGTGACATGGTAAGAGACCGAATTGTATCTACCGTATACCTGAATCAGTGCTTGGTTACGGTTGCATGCTAGTCAAACACTACCTTTCTACATACAGTGCACATGAAGCCGGTAGGAATCTTGGCAATGTACTTCTTGTTTCGACACCAGCCTAAACGGAATGCATTCACGGCGGTGTTGTTGTGAGGGTGGAGATGATCAAAGACCGTACCTTCCTTGTCCGTGTTCGGCACAATCTTGTCAACCTTCGAGTTGGGGCTACTCCTGAAGGGAAGGGTCTGGCAATGTGACACTTCACTCTTACCGTAGTTGCTCCGCTTTCGCTGATTCCTTGTTCTCGTCGATTCCCGGAGTAAGAAGAGGGAAGAGCGTGGAGAGGAGGTTGGGATTGGGAAGAAGAGGAGAGGATCCGAGCTGGGCAAGTAGAGTAGGATTGAGATATAGGGACAGTAGGGATTCGTAGACTGAAGGACCTGTAGAAGAGAGAATGGGGGAGACGAGAAGGGACACTTGCCTATCGGGGGAAGAGAGGACGGATGAAGAGAAGGCATAAGGGAAGTCTTGAGAGGCGACTCGTCCGACTCACTCTTTACCTTGAAATGACACGAGAGTACTTGAGCTCCTTCTTCTGCTTAATAGAGATGACGGATAGCCAAGGCTAACCTTATCTGCTAAAAGTTGATCGAGATTCATTGCGAGAAGATTGGGATGAGGATGGAAGAGATAACGGGCAACGATTGGGAAGGAGAGAGGCGTATGTATAGAAGAGGGCAAAGGGGACGACGGAGGGAAGGGGATGAGTCGGACAGACCTGGAAAGGGCAAGTGAATGGAGGGAGACGAGGAGAAGGCGAGTCGGGTAAGGGGAAAGAGAAGGAAGGAATGACTGCATATTGGAGGAGGGGTACGGTAATGAGACGAGTGAACGAATTCTACGAGAAGAAGAGCAAGCGGCACCAGCGCGAAATTGCCCATGGAAGATGATGATGATTACGAAGATGATTTGGAAATGGAAGGCGAGGCGAGTTAATGAGTGTTATTTCGGAGCGGAGTAGTGGAAGAAGAAGGCGAAGTTGGAGGGGAATGATCGAGGAGGCATAAATGAGTTTGGAGAGTGAGGGAAGAGGGAGGTGGAGGGGAGGGGGTTCGGGACGGCAAGAATGCCATAGGGAGGAGTCGACCGGTCACCCTTGCCTTGCCCCTTCCTCGTTCCTCTCCCGCCATTCCTACAGCTTGTCTCTCCTTTCTCGTCCACCTCTCCCCCTCCTCTCTTTCCATAGCTTCTCCCCTCTCCAACTTGATCGTACCTTGAGGGTACTGAACGGGTTTCCGAATTGTGAACACGGGCACACGAATCATTTCGGGAATGCGAAAGGAGAAGCAGGCGGAGTAAGGGGAAGACTGGGAGTGATACTCCTCCACCACACTCTCTACTCCAGATCAACCCTTCCCATCTTCCTTCTTTCATTCGAAGGAGACGGTAACATGTGACTCTACTTGGTATCTCATTTCGGCGACTTTAGGTGTATCGTGTCGAACAAGAGAACGGGAATATGAGTTGTTTTTGAGAATCGGAAAAGACAAATGGAAGAGGATGCGTCTGTTCCCTTGTATCTCATTCGATCATTCGAGGAACGCACGGCAACAAGAAACATGCAAACCTCAACTCAATAAGATTCATTTACAACTTTGTTCGGATATGGGGGATACAAGGGGATTTGTTCTACAACGTGAATGGCACAGGATCGACAATACTGGGAATGTAATGGGAAGGAGGAAAAGCACACTTGGGCTATTACGGTCAGTCACTATCTCGCTCTTCTCTGCTCGCCTCGAGTAACAATAACGTCAAGCATGGTGCTCATTGGTACGAAAACTAACCGGAACTGCTAATGAAAGTTGCGAGTTGACGTGTTTTATGCGGCATCGTATAGGTAAAGGAGCACGATCGCCGCTACTCGCAAGCTAGTTTGCCATGGAAAGAGGTCATCGCTATGCCGAAGGCTTGAGTGGCTGAGAGGGGGTATCGGAAGTCCATGGAGAAGACGTCGGGGGACACGCGACCGAACTGCATGACGATGTAGTCTTCTGAACGGATTGCATCGATCGGATCGGCTCATTCATTCTCTTAGGAAAGAGTCGTATCAGTTGGATGCCGGCACGAGAGACGCGCGTCTTTCTAGTCGCCATTCACACTCACCCGGTGCCTCCTGACTCACCGAACGTTCTTTGGGAACGGCCTGCGAACGTCGCCCTCTCTCTCTCCTCCATCTCTTCTCCTTCCCTCTCCCCTTCCCCTCCCCTCTCCCTCCCCTTTCACCTCTCCTCCGATTGACCATTCATCCCATCCTTGACTCACCATCGTTCTCGTGTACGATCTGGAAGTTCTTGACAGAGGCCTGCGTTACCCGACCGTGGAAGTTGAGAACGAACGATTGTGATTCTACAAGGAATGGGAGACTTGAATGAGGGAAATGAATCGTCCACCTTCACTCCAAATCGGAGCCTTATTCTGCATCTTGACGATCTCGTCCATTCGCTTGTTCTTGAAGCGTTCGATTAAAGTGTCGCGTTCCTGAGAATGAGACAGGAATAGAGAGGATAAGAGTGTCACTCACTACAACGGGTCGTATTCGTAGAGTCGTGTACTCTTTGTCGGCTGGAATATGAGTTAATTAGTAGTAGAAGGTGTGGGAAGGCGTACCTCCGTGAACTCCTGGTATGACGACTGTCATCTTCCGTGGACCGCGAAAGCCGAGAACATTCGGGTCCTTAAAGCCCGACTTTAATTCACTATTGTTTAGTTGAGTGCCAGCTCACATAGATAACAGCTGCGAGTTCGGAGCGAACGCTGTTCGGGTCAGACGACCTCTTCGGATTCCGCCCGTTATCGTAGACTGTGAACGATGTTCCGAGAACATTGGATCTATAAGGGAAGGTGGATCGACCGTCTAATGTGTCTTATGTGCTCCATCTTGGCTGTTTCGCAATCATGTTCTCACACTTGCGAAATATCTAATTTGGATATGCTATGTGTTGACAAGATGATATTATGAGTCTACTCTCTAACCTGACTTTAGCCACGAATCCGCGTCCCTCCCTCGAGAGATCTGTCGCGTCTGTGGAAAGCAGATAATTGGCTGTCTTGCTCTTCTTCCGCTTACGGGCAGCCAATAGGAATATCTGCGAGATACGATAGTAGGAAAAGGTAGGGATATTAGTTAACCTTTCTAGTCTGATCCTTTTCGAGATGAAGAAAGTACGTAGGGAACATGTTACGGTCGACACCTCGCTTATCTCGAGTTATCATACAGTGATACGTAACACCGCGCACGGCTGGAGTTACTACGAATCTGTAATTATTTTTATCTTTATTGTTGATTTTTTGATTCTTGTGGTATATGAGTTATGGGTGACAAATTTCGGACTCTTTCTTCTTTTGGCTATTCTCGACTACTTAGAAACGTAGTCTCTGGTCGGTTTGTGGCGTGAACTACATGTGAGTAACTCACTGAGGCACATTGGATTGTATCCAGTCGTATTCAGGAAGGTTAAGTGCGGGTAGTGTCTGTTCTTCAATGCCGTTCGTCTCTTTCGGTGGAGGGGCTGGAGCGACGCGTGGAGAAGCCAGCTCATCGGGGATCTTACTGAAGTAGGCAAAGCAGTTAGTTATGTGGGGGAATGTCGGCTGCCGAATGTGTTCTTGGATGGAGAGTCATAAGGTAGTTATCGTATTCTCTCGTACACTTCGCTGTGGTCTTTTCGATATCCCTTCGTTGCCGTGACAACGTACGATAACGAAAGGACGAACTCTTCGGATACGGAAGATGAACGGAGAGTAAGGGAAGGGAAGAATGGAAGGAAGGGACTCACTCGTCGCGGGTCGGGGTGAGGGTGGAGTCGGGCACGGCTGAAGTGTCGTTGTCACTCGAATCCAAGTGGCCATCCCCGTTCAGAGGACGAGTCTCCAGGGGAATCGTCCCCGGCTGCTGAAGGGAAGAGACTACCGTCAGCATGAATACCCCCACTCTATCACTCACGGAGATGAGAGTGGAAGGGGAGAAGGAGGTCGGAGTCGAGAAGTCGATGAGTGGTGGTGTAGAGGACAAGGAAGAGGAAAGGATGGACGAGTCGAATCGAGAGGATCGGATGATTCCCGTGGGCTCACGACGTTTGTCTCGTCGTTGTTCGAGAAGAAGTCGCTGCAATAAGCGACGGATTCGCTCTGTTTCGGGGGGACGACGACCGATCATTGGAAGGGAGAGGAGAGGAGAGGATTACAGAAGGAAGAGGAGAAACAGCTACCCGATGATGGAGGATGAGTACAGGATTACCACACTCGCAGACAAAAGCAGCGCGACTAGCCGCTTACAATAAATTGCCCCATCAAAGGACTGGATGGACGTGACGAGTTGGATAGCTTATGCAAAGGGAGAGAATGCCCTCTGGGTACAGTACCTGTCGATGCAGATTATCTGCTACGTAGGAGACAGACGAGTCATGGTCCATCCTCGCTGACTTCTAGAGAGGACTGACTGCTTCGGTCTCTCTCCTTCAGGAGACTCTCCTCCCTCCTCACCTTCCCCTCCCTTCCACGCTCGTCAGTCACGTCTCCTAGCAACAGGCCTCCATCGCCTACTCCTCTCTCTGACTTCGCTGCTCTCTCTTCCCCCTCTACTCTCTCTCTCTCTCTCCGTTCGACAAATCGTCTCTTCATCCGATATCCCGCTCTTGTCGTGAATTGGCGGGTTATGACGGCATTAGGAAGGAGCTGCGAACTGGTCTACACATGTGCTCTTTTGCTCTTGAAGTAAATGGTTAAAGGAGCTCTTAATAATTCATGATTTGGTAAATACCAATAGAGCATGAATGATGTATGCCCACCCTCAGGGAACGGTGACAGAGCGAAGACTAGTCATTTGTTATGACACAAACACCGTTCGAGGAGAGGGAAGAGAGGAACAGAAGAGAGCGCAGACGACGAAAGATGGAGAATTGGATGATTGTTTAGATAGGAGAAGGCATCAATACGATGAGGCTGCCTCCTTTCCTATCTTTCAACATGCTTTTGGCTCTCCTCAACATCTGATAAGCTTTTTTCTGACCAGTTGACTGATATGCAATTGCCTATGCAATATGAGCATACGTTCCATTGTTGCTACTAGATAGGGGATGCCCTTTGTTAGTGTGATCATGTGATCGCGAGAGAGCGACAGAGAGGAAGAGTAAGTAGAGTGAGACAGTTGGTCGGAGTGCTCTCGCGAAGTGAACAACACTGGTCACTCACTTCCCTTCCTCGTTCATTAGTTACCCCGTTTTCTCGAGATTGGCAATTGGTCGTTGAGTTAATTGCCTTATTTCAATGATCTTACACGAAAAGGGCGATACTCTTATCAAGTTCGCATGCTCTTCTGAGGGAGGTTTGAACACTGGTCTAATCACTTGTCGCTAATTGTCAATTTGACCTGTGCAACGAAGAGGTCACTAATGACTATTAAAGGGACATGGAAGCGAGAAATTTTGTGAAACCAAACATGGCCATACTTCTAGAATATGTTTCTGAGACGATAAAAAAGATAATAGCGTTTGAAAAATATTTTTAAAAAATTTCCGGAGCGAGAAATATTTATTTGTTCCGGGAATACCTCGATGCCATTTGCCTCGTTACTATGCGCTAAACGCAGTAAGACTGC
>LS901484.1:480915-498149 GCA_900490955.1 Micoletzkya japonica | reverse complement strand
AAAGCGAAAGAAAGGCCGGCCAGTTGCAAGATGGAGGGACACCTTTGTCGAGGCGGTTGGTTACCGATTCCTGACGATGGCCGAGGACAAGGAGGAATGGACAAGACTTCGGAAGTTGGCGCTACAGGACCCGTGAAGCAATAAGACCCGCCCCACGCTTGTTGTCCTCGATAAAGCGACTAAACTGTAAACTGTAAAAGTATGCACCGCTGGCCTGTCAATAATGATTTTTACGCATAATATAGTGGTCGACTATCATTTATCATTTATTGCAATTTTTCAAAGAAAAACGCAACGATACAAGAAAGAATAAAAGAGAACGAAAACATCGAAAACATAGGATACAAGAGAATTATTATGAATTAAAATGACTTAAGTGGCAAATAGTGCTCACCAAACATGATTACTTGTCGATCAAGCAAAACCACAACAACAACAACCTGAAAAACTTTGAAAGTCAGAAGAATTAACGTGAAACACCGAATAAAACAACCTAAACATTCGAGAAAAATCGATAAATCGCTGAGAAAGTACACTAATTACGATAGGCTCGTGCTAAGACCACAAAACGCGGCAGATCAAGTGACCTTTTCAAATGAGGTTCAAAATTAGCTATTCCCGCTATTATCCAAGCTTTTGCGGAGCGCTGTCGATGCCATGGTTGCGCGCTTATTTTACTTTATTTATCCAAGTTTATTTTACTAATTTTCAAGTTGTGTTCATGCGTGAATCTGTCTCTACTAGAAACTATCTAGCTCCTGTCTTCCGTAAACCTTATCTTTTCTGCCTTCGCAGATAGCAGATCTGCTTTCATAGATGGAAAGATATCCCTTTTTTGAAAATTCAGTCTGTTTGTTTACCACTGAGTGGACTAGTTTTCTTTGTCGTTTACTAGTAGAATAGCTTGTTTTTTTCTACAATCAATAAGTTTTCAGGATGGCAAATTGTTGTCGTAAGAAAATAGTAGTGCACGATGGATACTTCCATGTGGATGAACTGGTGCTTGTGCTATTCTGAAGGGATGTCCGGATCTTGAAGATTATGAGATCATCAGGTTCGTCTATAGTTCTGTTATTATGATAGTGTTGGTAATGCTGATGTTGTGATCAATTTAGAGACCGCAGAGCGCTTCTATACGATCCCTACTACTTCATTATAACTAGTATTAGTCATGACGAAGTCTGCAAATAGAAGGGCACTCTTCCAAAGTGGTCCGAATTGAAGGGTCAGGCGCAAAACGACAGTTCTCGGTTGATAACTTGCGACGGCCAAATAAAATTTTCGTCAAAACGTGCATAGCGCTTCTATACGATACCTACTACTTAATTATAACTAGTATTAGTCATGACGAAGTCTGCAAATAGAAGGGCACTCTTCCAAAGTAGTCCGAATTGAAGGGTCAGGCGCAAAACGACAGTTCTCGGTTGATAACTTGCGACGGCCAAATAAAATTTTCGTCAAAACGTGCATAGCGCTTCTATACGATCCCTACTACTTAATTATAGCCAGTATTAGTCATGACGAAGTCTACAAATAGTTGAAAATTCCTTCTAAAAAGAAAAAAAGAACAGCTCTATTTCCAATAAAACAATGTTCAGGTAGCTTAATTCCTATTATTATTTGATGTACATGCTCTTAGACTATACAAAACAATAAAGTAAACCTAGAAACACACTAAACCGCAATGGAAACGTAAATTTGAACAGTTTAGAAAATTAATGGTGCGAGGCGTGCGTAGAGGACGAGGTTTGTCAAAATTCCCAGTATACTGTATTTGGGCCACACCATAAGTTGCCCGGTGCGGTCTCTAGATCAATTGTGTAAAAGAATAATATTTCAGAAGTCGGGAACTGAGTGTCATCGAGGCGGGAGATATCGTTGCAGACGTTGGAGGTTGGATTACTTTGCTTTAAACGATGAAATAGTGATAATAACAGAAGTGACTAATATTGCTTCTACAATAACTGTACGGACTATTGGCTCTTTTGGCCAATATTCTTCAATCGGTGTTCTGTGGTGGGACGGGGGCGTAATAATATTACTTTATTACGATAGACCAAAAGAGGGGAATGGGGTGGTGGATAGCGTATGGGACATACGTGGGCACCGACCCGAAGTATGGGTGGTAGGCCCAAATTTGTTCGGCAGTTCTACTTTGGTAGGCCTATATTGTCTACAACATTTCAATTGGTAGGCTTGATTTCGTACACTGGTAGGCCCGTTTCTCAAAATTTTGCGGGGAAGGTTGCCCATGTATAGTATGGGAGGGTACGGTATGAAATTAGGAGCACTCGGATCGAGGTCCTAGGGACGGGATGGGGTAGGGAAGGGTACGGATTTAATAATATTTACATTATTGCTTGATATTGCATGATATACATGTATACATGTATCCGTATCAACGTACGGGAAGGTGGGGCGTGGGGTTAAGAAGGGGAGAAAAGGGGAATAAGGCGAAAAGCTCGCTCTTTTCTAAGCCTATTGCTATCTAGAGATACTCTCTATTAAAAATGTAAACGGTGTTTTCCATAGCCTGCATGATTGTTTTTTTGTTTTAAAGATGAACGATCATGCTCGTCGTCGTTACGATCACCACTCTCATAGAGTATACATGCGAGATCTCGGAATACTCCCTTCGTCTATCGAGCTTTCTGCTGCCGGTTTGTTTTTGATGAAAGGAAAGATGAAATGATTATTTTGCTTGTGGGGTGAACTCTCCTTTTAAGGCATGATCAACGCGCATTATGGAAAGGACTATCTCTCGAAGTTACTGGAACTACCGGTTAGATAATAAATGAAATATTATAGCCAAAACAACTTAGCGGAGTGGACTGCTCAATGCACGCTACATTTTTTGGGCAAAATCGATGCATTGTTCGCGGAACATTTAGTTATGTGGTAACCAAATCACGTACGATCCCGCCAGAAATTTAAAAACGGAACATGCGTCAGGTATACTGTAACGGAATTTTAAATTACCGCCTGTTATTTTTCGCACTTTTCGTTGCGGGAGTACGCACGCCTAGAGCGGCGACGAGCGTCGCGTGCGCGTCGCCGCCGAATTTTTTTGAATATCAGAACTCTCGAAGCGAAAAGTATCACGAACTGAAATTTGGCCATGTTCCGTGTCTAATGCAATTTAAATGTCTGGTCTGGGCTCATTTAAACGCTCGTGCAAATGCTGCCTCAATTTGCTTATCATCAAAAATTTGAATATTTTGCCGATTATTCGATCTGATCTTGCGCCATCTTCATGATTAGGTAGTTTCTGAATTAAACTGGATACAACCAATTCACAATATTTTTTGTGTAATTTCTGACTGTTGCGTATTTGCACTGCAGTAAGCATGGACACCGCACGTATATGTGCGCAACTATTTGGCGAATTTATTCGTTACTGATTCATCGTGTTACTTGAATCATTATTATGCTTTGTTTCTTTATTTTTCGCGGAAAGAATGAACAAGTCAATAAGGCGATTAGCAAAATTATACCATAATGCAATCATTTTTGCTTCGAGAAAAAATTTCGATTCAACTTTAGGAATTCGCTATTCTCCGGAATGTCAGTATATATACGCGGACTACAATAATCACTTTATGAGGGAATAACTAGGTTGAAAAGTGCTCTTTTAGTCATTTTCTTGCATATTCCGAAGTCTAGTGGCCGCATTTGAATTTAGTAACACAAACTATCACCAAAAACTTTGAATTGAGATACAACAGGAATTTCGAATATTTTGCATGACACGTGGCTAACAGCCGCTAACTGAGTGGATACTGTAGCCTCGCTTACTTACGAATACAGTTTTCGAAGCGAATCAAGGTTGTTTTTACGTTTCTGTGCTTGTTCTAGAGTTCTTTTTGCGCGCATACACTGTCTAAACCTCTCACAGGACCTTTCAGCCTGAATAACTCTCTCGCGTTTGTGTACCTGACGTTTATGTAATTTTCCACTGCTATTCCTTATTTTCCACTGCTATTCCGAGTTTTACAGCTTAGCTCCGTATCGCATAGTGTTTCTCGCTATTTTAGCCGATTTATTGTCGAAGAAATGTAGGGAATAATGAACTCTGAGGAAAGATACGCCGATTTTGGTCTTTCGCCTGTCCAACCGCATCGCGATAGCAACGCTTGATTAGCATAGCTAGGGTGGCCGCCTTCATAAGTGTTTTAGTAATTTCCACGGAAATGCCATTCTTTGTTTAAGATTAGTCTTTGACTAGCTTCACTCCTTTGTTTGTTATTTTGTCTAAACGTCCAGTCTTCCATTCATATTATGCTTTGTTTCTTTATTTTTAGTAATTTCCACAGAAATGACATTATTTATTTAAGATTAGTCTTTGAATAGCTTCACTCCTTTGTTTGTTATTTTGTCTAAACGTTCAGTCAGGTTTTAAGTTAGTGGTTGCTCGTTCATGCGACACATTACACAAGTGACCATTTAAGTCATTGTGTGACTTATTGTGATTTCTGACTTTTGCAGATTTGCACTACAGTAAGCATGGACACCGCACATATATGTGCGCAACTATTTGCCGAACTTATTCGTTTCTGATTCATCGTATTCCACTCATGACATTATTTGTTTAAGATTACTCTTTCTATCATGTAGCTCGCACGCATATCGGCTGAGCTGTTCCTGATTGATTCTCGTGTTTCGCAGTGCTGTTCATTTCCCTATAGCTCATACCACTACACGACCGTTTAAATCAGATGGCACAAAACATTTAAAATGCATAGCGAGAGGCGTCGTTTAAGCGGTTTTATCATTTGCGTACTTTCATGTAAATTAGAAAAAATTGATGCAGTTGCATGCATGCTTTGAGCGCAATCGCCCATCACCGATCAATAATGACTTGAAATGAATGAACGAGCGCGGTCAAAGCGCGCATGCAAATGAAGCCTCCCTTGCCCTCCCCTACATCTGGACTCGATTAGCAAACCTGAGTCGATGCCCTCCCCTACGATCTAAACCCCAATTAGCATACCAATTCTCTCAGCGAATAGCCCCTCAGGGAGGAACTTTGGTGAAAAGTTCAAAATAGAAATGTTGTACATTGCGAGATGCTTTATCACGTGACAGTCGCCAAATATGGTGTTCCAAATAAAATTCCTTAAAGATATTTGCATTGTGGGATCTTTAAGGATTTTTTCGAAAGTTCACCTAATTTTGCGGAGTCGCGTACCATTTTCCTTCAAATTTGCGGGGTATCCTCGGCCCAGCCATAGGGTCTCATGCACGCCTTTCTGTCGCAAACTGAATATAACATAATTCAATGGTGGGGTTTGACAACATTGATATTAATTTTGTTGAATATATGACATACAGTTTGTTGCTTACATGAAATACGTTTTTTCAGGTGGACTCTTTTGAGCTTTCGAAAGTCTGCAGGCAGTTGTTCATTACGTTTATCCAGTTTGTGTGTTCTGCAGATAATCACAAATCTGGAGCAAGAAAGAGGTCATATTCTTTTCCCGTGTAGAGTTCGCTTGACGTTCTATGGTATGATTCTAGTATATAGTACTGCTGTCGCGTTATGAGATACCTAAGTGGCTCTTGATTGGATAAATACTTCTATTTGAAAAATATTTCCGACGGCAGTAGTTTTCCAGCGGCGGTAGAACAGCGGTATGCAGTATTTTATGGAAAAAGGCGGGAAAAACCCTGAAAAAAATCAAATACCTTACTTGCTTCTGGCATAAATGTCCCTTTATTATTGATACTTGAGATATGATACAACGGGGACGATTTGGCCTCGCGTGGGAGCAATTTCGGACCAAACATATTATTGTCCTGATGAGGACGCGAGGTTTAAGCTATTTGATCTTTCTTACATCAGGCAATTTCGTCAATTCGACCAGTTTATATGTTCAATGCAAACGAAGAGAAGATTTTGAAGTTCGAGGTAGGGTTTATTTAGTGCATTATTATGATGTGGACAACCCTTACTATATGAAAATTTTAAATATAATTAATGCGTCATCTTGAAGAGTAATTTTTTAGGCGAACATCTCAGTCTATGATGATCCTGGCAAAGTGCCTGAGGGAAGTACAGTAATTCGAGTGGACTGTGATCTTTATAAATTGAATGCATCCATTGCAACCGCAATTTTTATTCTCTCTTTGACTCCACATTTTCCGAACATTTCCGTGATAAGGTAAATATTGCATTTATTTATTAAAATTGAACAATGCATTATTCATAAGGATAACCATTTCCATATTGAAAACTCCAGCCTTTTGTTCATCTCGTTAGTTTTGAAAATATCTTCAGCATAAAAGCCTATAGCCTCGGAACTTATAAACCGCAAGTTCGTGTTTAGCGATTTTTAAAAGCTCTGAAACGATGCGGGACCTCTGACAATATTTCCTTTCAATGAACATGGATAACTTTTTGAGATCAGGAACCTCCTATTGAAGTTCAGCACTTTCGATATCGAAAATCGGCTCAGGGGATAAATACTGGTATTTGAAATTTATTTTGCGGCAGGGGTAATTTTCTAGCTGCGGTAGGGTGGGCATGTAAATCGAGAATTTAGAACCGCGGTGGGGGTAATTTTGCGGTGCGGAATGGGTCATTTCATAGTAAACGACGGTTTGCGGGCGGGAGGGGTCTCACCCCGAAAAATAGAATCAAATACAGTATTTTTCCAGTGAATCGGCTAATTGGGAACGATGGGGTAGTTGAAAAGATTAAGAATCGTCCAAGTTCCTTCTACTTAGAATGAGAACCAGGATGTCTACAATGCCCAAATTCTGCTATATGTCTTCCCTCGTGACAGAGGTAGTTGGAATATTCAATGTGTTCCATATTCTAACAAAGAGAAACGTAATTCGAGGTTTGTTGGTCATAGATAAAATAGTACGTTGAAAACGACTTAACCAAGACACTTTTTTCTTGAAAATTTTGAAAATCAGGGCACTTTTACTCCAAATTCTTCCAATTTATGTCAAATTACGCTGTTTTTGGTGATTTTTACTGTAAATCAAGGCACGTTACCAGCTTATTTATGAAGGAATCAAGGCGCTTTGAATTTCTACGACGTGACTATTTTATCTAGGTTGTTGGTATATATCATTATGTGCATGTGAACTGACAGGTTAGGTCATGCTATAATCGCATCAATAAGCAAAATGTTCCTTTGTGCATCTGCTAGTAATGCCCTACACTGATTCACAATTTTCAAGCAAGTCAGGAGTGAAAGATGTGATCTTCATTCACGAGGCGGGATACTTGGCGACTACTGTCTCACTGGAAGGAGCTGTAATCTTGGCTAATAAGGCTATCGCGACTAGGAGGATCATTGTGAAGAGGCGGTGATTTATACATCCTAATTACCTACTCACAGTGTTCTGATGCCTGTCAAAATGTTAAGCGAACGAGATGCCGAAAAATAACCCTGATTTCGGTAGGAACTCTCGCACGGAAAACACCGTATCCTAAGCATCTTGGCTCGTTCGCTTAACCTTTAGAACACTGTGTACTGTATTGCACGCTGCACCGATATCATTTTAATTCTTATTTGTTCTGATTTCAAAGGTTCAGTATTTTTCACTACCAGTAACATAAGCTGTATAACTGTATAGAGAGGCATTTGTACAAAACCCGTATTGCGTTATCGATGTTGTGCAATAAATATTCGTTAAAGGATCGGGAAAGCCACGTGTATCTTAATTGTTTTTAGATTGTTTCATTATCTGCGCTCTCTTATCGGCCACCACGAATATGAAGCAAACGATGAGCGAATTGGAGATGAAGAGGTTGAGATGGTTCCTCGGATATACAAGATGAGAAACGGAAGACAGAAGTGAGAAGCCGGCTACACGTTGTGCCCGTCTCCGGAAGGCACGTGAGAATCCAAACATAAAGGAAGCGAAATGTCTTCTCCAGACCCAAGGTTTGGAGAAGACATTTCGCTTCCTTCATGTTTGGATTAACGTCTATTTTGTGAATTGACTTCAGTCTCCACTGATGCAAATTGTAAGATGAAATAGCTCAAAATGATAGAGATGTAAGAGGCACAGTTTACCTTATATGGCATGTGCATAGACAACCAGTAGGAGCCTCAACTATAAAAGTGTCAACCATTAATGTCGATGACCTACACAACGGAGAAGTCTTGCAGTCCTTGAGAAGAGCGACCGTGAAGAAAAATATAAAAATACAGCGTAGAAATGGACACTGTCAACTGCAAGATAACTATGGGTAGTTGGGGCCTGCAAGAAGTGACAAGATCAAATGTACAAGAATGAATTCTCTAAATGACGAACAAATTTACCAACGGCTTGTTGAATAACACCCAAGGTCTGGAGAAGACATTTCGCTTCCTTCATGTTTGGATTAACGTCTATTTTGTGAATTGACTTCATTCTCCACTGATGCAAATTGTAAGATGAAATAGCTCAAAATGATAGAGATGTAAGAGGCACAGTTTACCTGCCGTCACGTAAGAAGCACAAAGACTACCGCATGATAACCGCGCCCCTTAAAATATCAGTGGAACCGTATCTGCACCAAACTGGTCGAATGTTAAACAAGATTTGAGTGTAGTGCCTATTGAGAGCGGTTCGTATAAAAGAGCGATTTACTTGCTTGGCAGATAACAGCAGCAATCATGAAGATAACTCTTGCTCTCTTCCTTGCTGCCGTCATCACCTTTGCAGGTAAACTGTGCCTCTCACATCTCTATCATTTTGAGCTATTTCATCATACAATTCGCATGGCCTGAGTTGTATATGTTGTCATTCTTTCAGCTGCCTTCGAGTCCAGCTACCGCGTTGGAAAGCGCTCCGTGTCCTTCGAGCCAGGTAAGTTCCTCAACTTATTTAGTTCCTCAACTTACAGCTCATGCTTATTAATTCTTTTCTTTATTGTTCATCGAAATTTGGAATTTACGGAGGGCTCAATATATGTTCGGACTAACAGCGGTCTGTTACCTACGAACACTCATTTTTTTCGTCAAGCTTCAAGGTCTATATTCTTGCTTGAAATTTAAAATAGCGTAGGACGTGCTGAATATGTAGTGTAGTTCTTTGAGCTATAGTGGTAGAAGTCGATCCGTCAGCTTCTTCCGTTCCAAAATGATTCTAACTCTCTCATTTTCGCACACTCTCTGATTTTCCGACGAATCTTTTTAATCTACTGTATAAAAGCTACCGCGTCGGAAATCGCTCGAGCACGTTTATTGCGTTGAAGCGCGTGCGCAAATTTTCCGTGCTATCAGTATTCTTCTGCAAACTAAACTGTGCCTCTCACATCTATATCATTTTGAGCTATTTCATCTTACAATTCGCATTTCCTAAGTTGTATATGTTGTCATTCTTTCAGCTGCCTTCGAGTCCAGCAACCGCGTTGGAAAGCGCTCCGTGTCCTTCGAGCCAGGTAACATTAGATTAAAGGAGCCGGCCCACGGGTACTGTAGCATTTTGAATTCGCGGGGTACCCTGATATGCAACTTAGGCCTTTCCGCTCATCTATTCCCACAGTTCTTTTTGCGAAAATGATCGGAACAACGTGAAAAATCGATCTAGCAATGAATCAGAGCTGTCTCTCACAGCAATCAGCTAGTATATCCAATTTTGTGAAAAGCGCGTTGCTCTTTGCACCTTCAGTACTCCGCGGAGAGTGAATGAAATCTTATAAGATTCGGAATACCCGATCAGGATGATTAGATCTAAAGAATGACGTAAAGAGCGACTATGGCCAGAGACTCGTGGTACGGCTCCTTTGAAAGTTCCTCAACTTACAGCTCATGCTTATTAATTCTTTTCTTTATTGTTCATCGAAATTTGGAATTTACGGAGGGCTCATATATGTTCGGACTAAGAGCGGTCTGTTACCTACGAACACTCACTTTTTTCGTCAAGCTTCAAGGTCTATATTCTTGCTTGAAATTTAAAATAGCGTAGGACGTGCTGAATAGGTAGTGTAGTTCTTTGAGCTATAGTGGTAGAAGTCGATCCGTCAGTTTCTTCCGTTCCAAAATGATTCTAATTCTCTCGTTTTCGCCCACACTCTCTCGCCTTATATTCCGAATGATTTTCCGACGGATCTTTTTAATCTACTATATAAAAGCTACCGCGTCGGAAATCGCTCGAGTACGTTTATTGCGTTGAAGCGCGTGCGCAAATTTTCCGTGCTATCAGTGTTCTTCTGCAAACTAAACTGTGCCTCTCACATCTATATCATTTTGAGCTATTTCATCTTACAATTCGCATGGCCTGAGTTGTATATGTTGTCATTCTTTCAGCTGCCTTCGAGTCCAGCAACCGCGTTGGAAAGCGCTCCGTGTCCTTCGAGCCAGGTATCTTTAGAGTTAAAAGTTTCGCAACTCATATAAATGTTGTGGACCTCTGCATGTTAAGTATAGATCGACTATTAACTTTTTTACTTGTAAGAGAGCGGAAACTGCAAACTGAAGCGACGGCAGTTTGTTTCCGTTAAAGGAGGTCCATTCAGTACCGTGGCCAGGCTAATTCAGAGCGAGAGAGGGAAGGGCGTAGAAGGGAAACTAATCAAATCCGTCAGAATACCGTCATTAATTTGAATAGATTACGGGTCCGAATGGAGGTCCTTTAAGCAGCCGCCGAGGAAGAAGGCCGACTGGTGAAGCGTTCGGTTCCCTTTGGCAGACCCTAAGAAGACACCACTGCCAAGCTTATATAAATAAATATATGTCATCATCATGTAGTACCATATTCACGAAGTGCAAATGATAGTGATTTACGTAGTTTTCTGTATAAACGGCGTAAGGAAGGATTCTGCCGAACCTTACGGTTCCAGGGTAGAGCATGCTCACTGCAGTGATAAGAGGCTGCCCTCAGAGCACATAACTTAGCATTTCGCCTGCGACAATCCTGTTTTACCGTATTCAGCCCCTATCAAAAACTAGATATCCAAAGAATTGAAAATGTTCAAAATTACTTTACTCGCCGGGTTTACCAACGCTGTTTTGGAAAATCAAGAGAAGACCTGCGGTCTCATGAAGCGAGAAATAGAGAGCTTTGCCTAGAAGCTTTGGAAAGCAGGAGAAGGGTTATAGCCGCAAAGATGACTAGAAAATTTGTATATATTTCGAATAGCAACATCATCATTACATAATAAGCAACTCGAAATGCATAGGGCCGGGATTTACCTTGTAGTGTCCAAGAAAATCACAAAACTTTCGCATGAATGGCATCTTTGTTCACACAACCATATTGTTTAATCATTATAAGCTAATTTTCATAGCGAGAGAGCGAAGGATATAGAACAGAAACTAATCAATTCGACCGTAAGAAAGAAATCATAAAAACCAGACCCGGGACCATACAGCTTTACCATCTATCATTTTGAACTTGTGCCTACCACTGAACAACTTAATCTTTTGATTAGCCTACCAATGAGGCATCTGAAATAATAAGGCGCCTACCAAGCTAGGTTTCTAAAAATGTGAGGGACGTCCCGCCCGACCGGCGAGTCAGTGCCCATGTATTCCCGGTGCTCAGAATCTTGAAGTAGAATACTTCTTGATCTTCTCTTAGCGATCCTTTCCCAAGAGCGCTTCATCTTACTTGGGGAATGAGACGGCTGACTGTTCTTGGTTGAAAGGCGAGAGTGGGAGAGACGAAAAGAGAGAGAAAGTCTACCACGCGCCGCGAGAACAGTAAGACCGATTCGACCAAAATCGCGCGATGGATAAATCAGTAATGGACATGATGTTTTAATTTTTATTGCCTGATGATGGAACTAGGCACTGTTGTTTTTGAAGAACGACGTATATATAGTAGAGAAAAATTAGACATAATCGTTCCGGGCGTAACTCGGATTCCGGCTCTCTAGCGTCGTGCTATCAAATTCTAATAAATTCTATGTGAAAGTCATGATGGTGGTAATCTCAAAAAGCATTCACACTCATCGATATCATATTGTAGAGCGGGCTGGTGCTATCTCAAAGTGCAAAAAATCTGCTAAACAGCGCAACTCGTAAAACAGAATTATACGTTCCGTTTTCCTCAACTACATGACACGATCCGGGAGAGAATCGAGAGCCCAGCGGCGGTAGAAATTTTATAGTCGTTAATTCGTATTAAAATGTTACCATAAGTACTTTGAGGTATTTATGGGCTGCAAAACGTTTTCGGAATTTCGATATCTTTAATTTCCTTTGTTCTACAGGCCGTCAAAGTTAAGGTGTTTTAACAAGGTGTCCAAAATTGCATCACTTCAAAACGTCATAACTCCTTTCAAAATGCACCAATTCTCCCAAACTCTTTTGATTTATGATCACGACGATATGACAAAACTGATGATTATGTTTATTTGTGGTTTCGTCATCTCATTTTTTTGGTTGCAGCCCGAATGATTATGTTTATTTGTGGTTTCGTCATCTCATTTTTTGGTTGCAGCCCGACTCCACTTGAAAAGGGACAACTATCTTAAAAGTGAAAATATACTCAAGCAGTCAAAAAGAGATTCTAGAGGAGATCCTTGGCTGCAAAATGACGTTACACGATCTTTTTCAAATCTCACAAATTCTCAGAAAAGTGAGATTTGAGAAAGATCACACTTCTTCTTCTCTCTCTTCTCTTAACTTCTTCTCTCTCTTCTCTCATCTCCGTTTCTTGATAGGCTGAGAGGTTTCTAAATATGTTAGTTAGAACCGCATTACGAAGAGGAATCGAATGATGTATAGATTCCTCTACTATTATATAGGAAAAATTTACTTTGGGGGAAGTTATTGGTTAAAGGGCCCCTCTGAGCACTTTTTGACCCCTGGCTTTCTTCCTCTCATCTGAAAGATCAATGTCGAAAACCTATAATCCTAAATTTTCATCTTTTTCCCGCCACTCTCCGCGGTTGAAATGAGGCGAGAAGTGTTATGCAAAGTTACATTGCTCTTCAGGGACCGCGCTAATACGAATGTCATTTCGTGAATACTGTAAGGCGCGATCGGTCTGATTCATAGGCATCATTTATTGAAGGAATGGAGAGATATGTATTCTTAAAAGGGCAAAATTGAAGGAATGTTCAAAACATGCTCTTCAAGGATAACAATCTGCTCAGAGGGGCCCTTTCACAACGTTATGCTGCGTAGAATAGATTCGTATGCAAATTGAGAGAGTGGAGGCGAGAGAGCATGGAAATTGGAGAGACGCAGAGACATTCGGAATTTCGGAACGCGGACTGGTAAAACGTTGTGCCCTTTAAAAGGTAAAATGTGGCCGTACCACGCAGAAGGCACCTGGTTCGACCCCTGTCCGGGACATAATTTTGCACATTTTGTAAAGCAGGAAAACAGTCAGAAATTAACATAATAACATCAGCAAAGTGAAATAATATAATAAAATCACAAAAAAGAAATAATATAATAAAATCACAAAAAAATACAGAGAAATGTGCAAAAATAATGTCCCAGGCAGGGGTTGAACCAGGTCAAGGATCTCCTCTAGAATCTGTCTTTGACCGCGTATATTTTTACTTTTAAGATAGTTATCCCGTTTCAAGTGCTGTCGGACTGCAATTGAAAAATCAGATGACGAAATCACAAATAAACATAATCAGTAGTTTTTTAGATTTGTAGCCCATATCTCATCATGCCTATCATAAATCAAAATATTTTTAGAGACCGCACCGGGCAACTTATGGTGTGACCCAAATACAGTATACTGGGAATTCTGACAAACCTCGTCCTCGACGCACGCCTCGCACCATTAATTTTCTAAACTGTTCAAATTTACGTTTCCACTGCGGTTTAGTGTATTTCTAGGTTTATTTTATTATTTTGTATTGTCTAAGAGCATGTACATCAAATAATAATAGGAATTAAGCTACCTGAACATTGTTTTGTTGGAAATTGAGCTGTTTTTTTTCTTTTTTAGAAAGAATTTTATGCTATTTGTAGACTTCGTCATGACTAATACTAGTTATAAGTAAGTAGCAGGGATCGTATAGAAGCGCTATGCACGTTTCGAGTTAGCAACGGTGAACCGTAGCGCTTCTCCTCACCTCCCTGGTTGGGCCACTTCAGCATAGAAACTCCTTCTTTGGTTTTGTATCTCAATAATTGTGAATTTTATTCCATTAAAACAGCAATTAACATCAATATTGAACCTGGGACCAGAAATACAGATCATTTTCTACACTGAGTTAGATGTTTGACATAGTTGACGACTTTAGGCGGATTACGGTAGGTTGGTCACAGCATCCTACTTTTGGTAAGAGCAGAACTATGTTATTTTTTTTTCTTCTTTTCTTTTTCATTTTCGTTTTGTGCCCATTGAAATCTATAGGATAGAAGTGATTTTGAATCACTACGCTTCATTCTATCTAACCCTGCTGCGGTCCCAAAATATTTTGTGAGAATTAATGCATTTTAAAAATGGATACTTCCATGTGGATGAACTTTTGGCTTGTGCTATCCTGAAGGGATGTCCGGATTTTGAAGATTATGAGATCATCAGGTTCGTCTATAGTTGTGAGATTACGATAGTATTGGATTGTTCCAATGTTGATGTTCTCAAAGAAGAATATTTCAGAAGTCGGGAACTTAGTGTCATCGAGGCCGGAGATATCGTTGCAGACGTTGGAGGTTGGAATTGCTATTTATTTATGTCGTGTTTCACTGCATTCTAAACAAATCTCTTTTTTATTTCAATGATTCGCATAGAAACTGTTATTTGTTCTAATAATGTATCTCAAAGCAGGCTATTATATTTTACTTTTTACTAGCAAATCACAACACATTTCACCCGTATGTGTCTGTCTGCACTTATAGACAAAAATTTCACGCTTAGAGTTTAAAATAAAAAAACGTTCTGAAGGACCCCTATTGATTTCTTCATATGTTCTTGGAAATTGGATGAGAAAATCGATATTTCGGAAAACAAAACAACATTCAAAGTAGGTAGTGCGTTAGCCCGTCTCTCATTTCATACTGCGCAGCGCAGCGCGCGATTGTTCCTCTCTTCCCAGATTATTTCAAACCATGTGCATTTTGCATATCACTGCATTGCTTTCAGTATCCTGAGTTTCAATTTTTGTCCTTTTTGCTTCAAACTTTAATAATAATAATACTTTATCCTGCGTAACAAACAGTGATGCGAAGGAACTTATAGGAAAGGGGATAAAACTTATAAGCGCTGATTCCGGTGCCCTTAATCAACTTCTAGAGTGAATCATGGGAAAGACTAGGTGTTACTGATCTCAAAAATATGTCCATATTTCTGATATCTTCTCTTGGAATGAAATAACACCGTTTCAAAGCTCGAAAAATTCGTTAAACACCGTAGCAGTGGAATTACGAATTACACGTTCCGATTTTCTAGGCTATACTAGTCCAATCATCTCTAGAATAATCGGGTGTGGAAAGCTTAGGAAGGGGCGGGGGAAGGGAGACGGATAAGGCAAAGAATACAGTGAAGTGATCGAGCTTGGGGAGGGGAGGTTCAACAGAACAATTCGATACAAGTTGAGAGGGGCTAGATAGAATAATGTCTAAAATGTTGTCTAATCGAGCAGGGGTTGAGACAGACTGTGAGAGGGAGTGTGAGTGAAAGAACGAAATGGAGAAGAAGACTAGATGGATGAGAGGAAGGGAGCGAGGGAGTTCCAGTCCACTTCCTTACAATTGAAATCACCTAAGAAAAGTATTTTTCCTACAATTATGTGATTTCAGAAAGGGAGTTTTTCTTAGGTGATTTCTTAGGGGACTCGTTTCCTCTTCGTTCCTCTTTCGTCTCTCGCAATCAATTAATCGGTCGCTTATTGATTGTCTCCTGAAAAGCATATGATGTTCAGAACGATCCTTTAAGGACCTAGTAGTGGCGAAACATGCATCATTTCAACTTTGTCAGTGCTCCTCATACCACTTCGCACTCTCCTTGGAAATATGAACGAAAACAATTGACGGAACATTGTGCAACGATTGCGCTCGTTGTCTGCACCTCAACTATGTCTAATTTGCACACGTTTTAAGCTATATATTTAAAAAATATTATTCTAAACTATCATTTGAAGAAGTATATGATCACTCTCGTCAACGATATGATCATCACAAGAATTCTGTGACTATGAGAAAGCTCGGAATACTCCCTTCATCAATAGTTCTTTCTGCTGCTGGTTAGTATACATTTTTCTCATTGAGTCTACATTACCATACAATTGCAATTACGTTATACATTTCGTTGATTTTACTTTTCAAGGTTTGGTATTTATATGCGCATTATGGAAAGAATATCTGTCGAAGTTACTGGAACTTCCGGTGAGACGAATAACATAGTGCGTACGGTGTGTTGCTCGGTTATTTCAGGTCGAATCTGCGGAAATTTCGGAAATCTACGCGTAGTTGTTCAATACATTTATCCAATTCGTTTGTCGTGCGGATGATGGAAGATCGGCCTCTAGGAAGAGCTTTCTTTCGTTCTTTTAAGAATAGAAGGGTAATAAGGTAATGAAATAAACAAATGCAGATATGATACAACTGGTTCAATCTGGTCTCATGTGGGACAAATAGCTGAGTTCAGCGATCTCTGCCCTGATGAAGATGCTAGGTTTACTTTTTAACATTGTTTAATCATATAATATTTTCCTTTGATTGTTTCGGTTTATCAAGCAAAGTCTTTGAATGGAAATACTAGGATAGCATTGCACACTTCCACTCTTCAATACACAAGTCAAAATTATGTTTCATGTATTATTGACTAAAACGTTCCATCACTGTACGATTACGGTTGCTAAACACAGAAGAGGTGGCATTTTGCCAAGTTTTTTTCAGTTTGCGATAACTGGTCAGTGCTCGACTTTTTGGCGCACGGAAGACGATAATTAGGTTTTATGTGCGTTTTATAAGATTTATTTACCCTATTATATACTTATTACTTACTCCTCCAACGTTTGCTCTCGTGTCACGCTGTTTTTTTACTCTTTGACGCGTTTGTTCAAAGCCGGGGTACATTTAGACAGTAATACTTCTATTTTTGTATGTTTTGGTTGTTATTGTCAAATATTCAATTAGTTCTACTTTGTATGCAACCCGTGAAGCTGATAATCAAAAGTTTGCAGCGGAATAATGGTCGAGGTGTCGCTCGAATGACCGTGGAGCGCTAGGAGTAGTTTGTCTTCGCAAGTCAAGGTTCGTTTTATATTTTAGAATGAAACATCTTATTCTGTAAGTATTAATAGCGTTCATAAATAATGCTTTCATACTGTACATACAGTATTCTCGGCAAATTCGAGTCGGAATCATAAAACC
>LS901484.1:443020-475573 GCA_900490955.1 Micoletzkya japonica | reverse complement strand
TTCATACCGTACTCATGACTGGCAATGAATGGTTCGTTCAAATTCAAAGAAAATGATCAAGATATAAATTTTCTAAGAGTGAATTAATAGTATTAGGTGAAATGGGACCTGATTCGATGCTTATTGTCCAGGAGCTGCTCGAGGGGGGAAGACGAGCGAGCTCTTCCCGAGGCCAACTGTTCCTCAATTTTCGATATAAGACGGATTAACACGATGTAAGATGGCTATTTTCTAGGCGTTTCTTAATGTAATAAGGAGGAACAAGACCTCGGTTGCCTTCTTTCTTGTTAATCGTCTTCGCCATACCACGGAATGGGCCTACTTGTCCGATCGACCGAGAGTTTAATGGCTGAATTACTTTGCGCGGCTACATAGTACGATTCTAACACGGCGGAAAGTGCTAGGCTTCTTCATACGGAACGTATTGTGAAAGAGCGATTACAATTCAACCTACTCAAGGAAATATGGCCAGAACTTGCACACACGAACGCGAGCATATCCAAACCGAAAGAACAGGAACTAAGATAAACCTTCCGTAGTATCTTAAGTACCATAAATAAACAAAATAATGCCAAAACTAAAGAGAAACGCCTAAAATATAGGTGGATACCAACTTTCGGTCTTCTCGGAATTAACCGTTCCGAGGGTACCGAACGTGCGGGTTTGACTGGTAACCACAGTAGGCTCAGTAGCAATCACAGGACGGAACGTTTACGCCAATAATACCTCCATGTATTTAGGTTTTTCCTAGCTCTCGAATACGTTGCTGAAGAGCTTGAGCTACGATCGCGGTATATCTATGATCCGGTAAGCTCATTGTAGAACTACCTTGTTGTAATTATATTTAAACTACATTCCATACATACTTAACTAAATATTTTCAGACAGTATCGCCCATTCGTCCCGTTTATATATTCAATGCGGATGTCGAGAATCTTGAACAATTCAAAGTAGGTTTGATTTCGATTAGCATTATTCTTGGAGGGGGCGGAAAACATCATTTAGACGAACATCTCAGTCTATGGTAATGCAAACGAAGTGCCCGAGGGAAGCACCGTAATCCGGGTGGACTGTGATCTACGCAAGTTAAATGCCTCCATCGCAACCGCCATCTTCATTTTCTCCAAGACTCCTGCGTTTTCAAACCTTGCCGTAGTCAGGTAGATAACGTGAAATCTCTTCTCAATATGGTACCTATGTCGGTACTCTTGTTTTTACCCTACTCCAGACCAAGTAAAATTTTAAACAAATTAGATTAATTTCATTTTAATACTATAGTTCATTTGTTACTATATATTCAGGAGTAGCAGTGATCAATCGACTGTTTCGCTGTTTGACTTATCACCAGGTTCGGTCATTTTCTCCTTGATCTCATTTTTGTAATTATAAATAAATAACACGTCTTGAAGTCTCACGGACTCAGACAAGGCGATTCTGACACAACTCTAAGAAAGCGTTGCGGTCGCGCTGCGGCGAGACCAAACTAGAAAATCAGGCTAGAGCGTGTATAATAGATCATTTGCGCGCTCACGCTCGACTAACTCCGCCCCTTTTTCGCTATTCATAGTAAGTTTACAGTGATTTGAAAAGCCCCTCGTTTTTCACGGAGCTTTGATAAAAATTGACATTCTATGACTCTGAGAACGCGCAATCGAAGGGCCCAATGTAATACCCACCAACCAGATGTAACGCAAGCCACCACAGTAAGAAAAATTAGAAAAACCTAGTTTGATACGGTAGTTTCTCTGTTTAGCAACTGGCCACCCTGAAATGCAAACTACTGTAGGGGCGCGCAACGTGACTCTTGCTGTTTACAATTATTGACTCTAGGTATTTCCGTCGCGCGTCTTTTCCTCTTGTTTCCGAACTCCGTGGTCTTATTATCTTATTTACATATGTTATTCAGAGAAATCAGAACATAAGGAAGATAAATAAATGTAATCAAGAATGTTATCTGAAACTATCGATTGCATCTCGTATCTATGCAGAATATGGAAGATCCGCTATGTCTGCAATGATCAAGGTTTCCTACTCTTGAAAAGGTCAAGAAAGTCTTAAATTTAAGAAGAGTGAAGATTTTGACGAAGTTAACTACTTGTTTGACAATTCTAAAGTCTACTGTATTGTATCGCTTTGAGGTATCAGGAAAGTAATTTATATTCTATATTTAATCCTCAGATTTGTCTTTCCGGAAGAGTGGAGGGGAATGCGGAACGAGAATGCCTCTAAAGTGACAGGTTACTCATTTTCCAATTATATACCTATAACCAGCCGAGCTACGCACCGCTTAGCCCTACTCACGTACGATTACAACCTACATCTAACTGTGGGACAGCGCTTCCCTTTAGAGAGTCGATACCGTAGTCAGATTTTGGCTTAAAAATCCATTCTCAATACGCGTCACGTACGCGTCGCGGTTCGCCACTCGCTGTGCATTTTAAATGTTTCGTGCGCGTTGATTTAAACGGTCATGCTACTGGCTTATCCCAAAACTTGGGGTAGTGACTGAATGTTAGAGAGTGAAAGACACATTCCTTTCCCGATCGTTTAAAGGGCCCCTCTGAGCACATTGCTATCCTTCAAGAGCATATTTTTAACATTCCTTCGTCTTTGTCCTTATCAGAAAGCATATGTATCCATTCTTTCAATAAGCGATGCCTACGAATCAGACCACTCGCGCGCTACAGTATTCGCAAAATGGCATTCGTATTCGCGCGGTCCCTGAAGAGCAATGTAACTTTGCATACAACTTCTCTCCTCATTTAAAAAGCGGGGAATGGCGGGAAAAATATGCAAATATAGGATTGTAGGTTTTCGACATTGCTCTTTCAGATGAAAGAAAGAAACCAAGGGGTCAAAAAGTGCCCAGAGGGGCCCTTTAAATTCATCGTCGACGTGCAAAAGGGCCTACACTACCTATGCCACCTCAAATAATTGAAGATTCACGTCGTACATACGGGGAAACTTTTTGCGGAAATCATATTAGAATTCTAGGATGTGTTTTAACAAACTTTTTTCTTGTTTCTTGCTAAAAATGCATTTATACACTTCGAGGCTGTTTCCATTGCATAGGTAACACAAATATAACGATGCTCGCGGATGTTTGGCCTATATTAATAATTGAGTTACCGTTCTGACAAACAGCGACGAGGTAAGAAGAATAATTTTTCACTTTCTCATGCAAACGCGTATATTCCAGTAATAATATAAAAATATCTCATATCTGGATCGGCATGAGACCAAAACAAGTCATTCAGTCAATTAGATTTATTACAGTCTTGTTGTTCTGCTTGAGGATTGGTATGTGAAGCATAGGCTCAAAATAGAATTTGTAGAATGAATAAGCAATGCGGAATCGGTTCTAACGCATTCTATGCAATGGTTATTCATTGTTTCTCGCATTAGAATCAAAGAAGCCGTGAGGCCACTCAGATTGAGTTCTAAAATTGTGCTGATCTGTCACTATTACCGGCTAAGGCCAACCGAGCTCTCAACGCTCTTTATCGTTACGTCTTTTACGAGCCAAGAAGAGGGCGATGAATAGACCGGCTTACGGTATGGGGGAATACTACCCGATAGGGTCTTTGTGTCGGTCGTCGGTAGAGTAAACTCTCTGCTTGTTAGCAGGTGATGTTTTGTCGACTCGAGGGAGTGAGGTATAGAATGCGATAAGCATCAGACTACTCGCTTGCCTTCCTCCTCTACCTCTCCCCCCTCTTCCGTCGTAGTTCCCTCACTCGTCCTCCCTCTCACTCTCCTTCGATGGCTATCACACGAGTAGTGAACGCCATTCGTTCCATTCTATGACTTCACCTGTTCACTACGTGAGATGTAGCTAGTTCATCTTCTGGTACATCAGTTCCCGTTGACTCGTCTCTTCTCTCTCCCTTCTTCTCCTTCTTACCGAGATCTCGAGTAGTCTTCCCAACTCTTCCCGATCAGTAGCCTCCCTCTAGGATGGTCCTCCTTTCCCTCACTAATCTCTGCAGCTTCATCCGATCTACTCACTTTCACTCAATACCTCCTCGTTCATTTCGCTTTCGTCTCGTCAGCTCATCCATCGGATATGTGGGACATTGCTCACCTTTTCCCTTCCCTCCTCGGTCTCCCTTCCAGGGAGAGGGACTTCTCTCCTCAATACCGCACTTGTATGCATCCATTGTGTACAAGTAGAGTCTCCTCCATCTTCGCTCTAAGGTTGGAATGAATGCCTTAGTCTCTCTCTTACATGCCTTCCTCCCAGTCCGGTTCCTCTTCCCTCACTTCACTCCCCTCTCCTCCCTCTTCCACCCTTCCAGATAGGGGTGTCCTTCTCCCCTCCGATAAGGGAGCTACTCATTAGAGTGTCCTCCGTCCTTTCATGATCGACGGTTAAGGTGAAGGAGGGAGGGGGGAAGGGTGGGGAGGGTTCGGTGCATGCGGGGGAGACATTCAAGACTAGTCAAATACTCTGTCCCTCCCTCCCCTGTCCCCACCTTGTCTCTCTGTCTCTCTTGCCATGTCAGAAGCTCAATGCATCGATCTCTTCTCTCTTTGTCCTTTCTCGACTACTAACTCGTCATTCTTCACACATCACACGTGCTCATCCCTCGTTCTACCGTAGTCCATGATTCCCTTCCTCCGATCTGTCTCCATCTCATGCGCTATGAATCAACTCTTCTTCTTCGTACTCTTGGTGGTATTGATAGATGAGTAAGTGTGATGCATGCATGCTCTACCCATGGATGTTGTATATTCACGCGAGTGCCCTTGATCACCTTACACCATCAACCCTTCACTCTTCCATTACTCGCAATGAACGTCTCTCGATATGTTAATGAGCCGGAGTGACCTTGTTGGATGGAAACGACCTTCTCTACGTAGGCAGGATGAGTAAGGGGGTAGAGGGTGGAGGTGTGGTAGGGGAGGAGGGGGGAGAGGGGCGTCCCTCTCCACACTCCCTCCAGTGATGTCTCCATTCGGTCAATGTTTGGTGACCTCTCTCTCTCTCTCTGTACCTTCTCCGTCTCTACCCTTATTCCACTCTCTCCCTCCCTCTCTAACCTCTCTCCCTCTCCATATCCTCTCCTTACGACTGTCACCGATTTCTTCGTCGTCCGACTCCTTTATTGATTCATTCATGTGTCTTGCGCACCTTGCGGGAGTCCACCCGATAGGTTGAATGAAGCGAATGAAGGGGACGGCAATGCGAGAAATCGTT
This sequence comes from Micoletzkya japonica, assembly GCA_900490955.1. Taxonomy (NCBI): domain Eukaryota; kingdom Metazoa; phylum Nematoda; class Chromadorea; order Rhabditida; family Diplogasteridae; genus Micoletzkya; species Micoletzkya japonica. The sequence continues at coordinate 470,373 of LS901484.1, read as the reverse complement.
AGCTCTGTGATACGGCGGGCTAGGTTTCCTTATTTCGATGGAATGATAAAATATTATTATATTTATCTTATTATAAGCTTATGTCTATTTACTAGTCTTTGATGCTCGTTTTACTATGAAAGTTAATAGACTTTGCCTCATGGACCTTAGTTGGACTGCTTGAATTGTGACTATGTTGGTATGGTGAAGACGGTAAGAGGGGAGAGGGGATTGGGAGAGAAGAGAGAGAAAGGGGAAGAAGGGTTAGGGGAGAGAAGCTTACGGCAGTTGGTTGTACCGGGAGTGAATACAGAAAGGGAGGGAGAGGGAGATGGCCGAGAAGGAGAGAGGGGAAGTGCCCTCCGGGAGAAGAGTCCCTATCACTCGGCCATCTGTCTCCTCCCTTCATCATAGCCCCTAATCATTCCCTCCTTCATCCTAAGTATACTTCCTCCCAATCCTCTCTTCTCCTTCGTAATGAAGCCCTCACTTTCCTCAAATCTCCCGTCTGATCGTCCACTCAAAGTAATCAAAAAGCCCTCGGTCTCACCCATTCCCCCGACTAGCTTTCGTTGTATATCCGTTCATCCCTCTCCCCCCTTGATCCTCTCTCATTGCTTCACTACCCATCATTTCATCTGTGAAATGAGCATGCCCACAGGCATCTCCTACCTTCTTCTTCTTCTTTCCTTCCATAGCTTCCTCCACTCCCCATCCCCTTCCCTTCTCAAAAAGCGTGCCTGTTCTCCTCTTCTCATTCCAAGGTCTCGCATCCATTCTCTTCAGTCTCTCTGTCTCTCTCGTTGTTACCAAGTCTTCTCTCGTTGCCTAGAGCCGTGTGCCCATAAGAGTTCTATTTACATGCGTGAGACTGTACAGGAAGTGTCTGAGAGTGGCAGCTTGTATCCCACCTCTCAACTCATTCCCTCTTACTCTCTCCCTTCACCTCCCCTCTAAGCTCTCCACTCTCCTCCCCCTCATCTCTCATCTCTCTCGAGTGCGTCTTCGATAGGTCTCTACTACGATGAGTATAGGAGACCTCCTCCTTCCCTTTCCCTTAGACGTGCTTCTTTGACTGTAAGTGGAAGACGGAACGCAACGACGTCGACTGAACCAGTCTGAGAGGGGGAGGGGGAGGGAGAAAGAGAGGAGGTAGAAGGGAGCGATGGAGCGGAGGGACGAAGGCAAGACGGACGCATACCCCCCACACACACACTAGACCTTGACGATCCGCCGCTTTCGGCACCATTTCCTCGTGCCCTTTTGAGAGGGGGAGAGAAGGTAGATGAAGAGAGGCAACCCATCCTTCCCTCCTCCAGGTCCTATCGATCTGCTCTCGCGCACTGTACGCGTGCTGTCTCTGTCTCTCTGTCCCAGTCCGACCCTTCCTTCTCCTTAGTGACAGATACTTTCTAGGTCATTCCTTCCCTTCCTCCAGGCCTTCTTCTCATTTGATTCCCCCTATTCTTCTTCATTGTTGTTCTCCTCCCTCTGTATAATCCACCCCTTCCCTTCCGTTCTCTTCACTATCTCTTCATTGTTTTCTTCTCCTTTCCGGCATCATCATTATCGCTAATCTTTCTTGACTTGAGTCGTGCAATCCTCACCGTCGTCTCCCTCGTGCTTCATCTTTCCCTCTCCCTTCCCTCTCGCTGTCCCTCGTCTCTCACCTTCGCTCGCTCCCTCTCCCTCTCTCAAGAAGTCGCCGCTCTCTGCGAGGGAAGAGACAAATGCAGTGACCGGTCTCCCTTCCCCCTTCCTCGGGTGCTTCCTCGACTTCCAATCACCACACTAAGTCTCCGTCTTCTCTTCTCTCTCTCTTCTCTACCTAATGCGTCAAGTTGTTCCATTCCTTTTCCGGCTGCTGATCAATCGTTCGCTGCTTCCATCAAGCTCTTCTCCTTCCCTCCTTTACCTGTCCTCTTTCCTCGTTCCCTCGCATGCTCTTAGTGTCGTCTTCCGCATCATTTGCCTGCCCATGTCATCTCCTTGCTACTTCTTCGCTCGTTCCTTCCCTTGCCTTGACTGGAACAGCTACATACATACTTGAGGGGGATGGAGTACCAGTTTGGCTTATTGATCCTGTGCCCACTTACTCATCCGTAATGTTGCTTCTCTGTCTGCCTCTCTTGTACTCATTGTTAGTCACTTCCCAGTCGTCGGTCCTTTCATCTCCTCTTCTCCTGTAGTGATAACCTCATGCATTCCCTTCATATTCTCCTCCGCACATCTCCGCAAGGTCTAGTCGGAAATCAAAGGCAAACACACACTCTCAGTCAGTGCCTTTCCTTTCCTTGCGAGCCATTCGCCGTCGTCGGTCTCCCTCTCAATCTCTATCTCTCTCTTCTCCGTCGACTACTTATTCACACATCCCTCCATCACCATTACTCCCCCAGTCGCATTGTCTCTGTCCCTCGTCTTCTCTTCCTCGCCGTTCATTCCCATTCCGTGGTGATTCAGTACGTCGTTCATTGTTCTCACGCACATCTTCGCCTCCTTTTCCCTTTCCGTTCATTCATTCCCTTCCTTCAGAGTGAGTCTGAATGCGCGTAGTTGGTTTCTTCGTCGCGTGAAGAATCCTCGGCGATAGAGAGAGTCGTTGTCTTCTTTCTTCTTCACGGAGGTCCCCCTCCCCTCCCGCCCTCTCTCCCCTCCCATGGCCCTTCCTGCCGCACCACCGTCCGTCTGCAGTGGGGGCCCGCCTGAGGGCGATGACGTCATCAACATACAGATCTTCGTCCCCGAGCTACAGATCAGAGTAAGTGGGGAGCACAGTGTTCTGACAACAGTCAAAATGTTAAGCGAACGAGATGCCGAAAAATAACCCTGATTTCGGTAGGAACTCTTGCACGAAAACACCGTATCCTAAGCATTTTGGTTCGTTCGCTTAACATTTGATACACTGTGGGAGGATATCTCGAGATCAGCGAACCGCTGATAGTCTAGTCTTGAGGGAGGGGATGCTATACATAGCCTGTGGCTCGCTTGCACTACCGGAGGTGTAATTGTTAGGCACTGTTCTCTAGCACCATTGAGACGTGCTGAGATGCGGCCGTTAAGTGTCATTGTACAGCGACACGTTTGGAGCTGGGAGCACGAGAGGCACGGAAAGAGAGAAGCTTAGCTGCGTGTAGCCTGGCTGTTAGAAAGTAATGAAATCGTGCGTCGTTTCCCATCCCTTCTCACGTTTCGTCCTCTTCGTTGGTCGAAGGAGGAGGAGGAGGAGAGAGATAGAGAGGAGCCTTCCCTTTGCAGAAGTGTCTGACCGTGCAACTCGACGAACTCGTATGGGACATCAAGCGGAAGCTTCAGGCCGCTCTTCCTCAGGTATTACGCGATTAACTGTGAGCAGTTCATCATCCGTTTGCTTCGCCTCCGGTTTATGATCTGGTCTCGTACAATTAGCTATGGTTACCGGGTTACTGTCTATTCTACCTTGTTTGAGTGCGGACCGTACTCTCGAGTATTGGAGTGATGAGTGGATCTTCGATCGCTATGTTCCCTCATTGCAGTCCCTCCCACAGTCCTTCAATTACGGCCTTTTCTTGCCTCCTTGTGATGGGCGGGCGGGGAAGTTCCTCTTGGAAGACAGGCCCATACGAGACTATCCCTTCCACGACTGCGTTCCCTATCTCGAGGTTTCTTTGTCTTTCCTTTCTTGCTCTCTTCGTGTTTGTTTTCGATTATCCATTCGTTGATTGCAGTTGAAGTATAAAAAGCGGGTATACAAGATGCTCACTCTCGATGAGAAGCAGTTGAGGAATCTACACAGTAAAGCCAATCTCAAGAAGTTCATGGACTATGTGATCAGCAAGAATGCTGAAATGGTCAGTGGCGAATTATCGTATCATGATAATGAGAGCATGTTTAGGTGGAGAAGTGGTGTGCCCAAGGATTGGATGCGAACTTCCACGATGCTAACGGAGAGACTCCGTTGACAGTCGCTGCGGGAGTAGCCAACAACAGGAGTGTATTGGTCGCCTTGATTGGCGGAGGAGCACACATCGACTTCCGAAATACTGAAGGACAGGTGAGAAGGAGGGGGGGGAGGGGGGAGCGGGGAATGCGGGTGGTATGAAGGGAGAGAAGAGCACGTTATGCTCGGCCTTGACAAGGGGAGGCTGACAAAGGAGAACGGAGATGAAGAAGGGAAGATGAAGAATGGAGAGTGATAGAGGAGGAAGAGAGAAGGAGCTGGGTAAAGAGGCGAGGAATTATGGGAAGGGACGAGTCGAGAGTCTGTGGAGATACGAGAGACGAGAGAGAGAAGAGGAGTTGACTGCGCGGGAAGAAGACACGGGATAGAGAGGAGGGGATTATGGGCAATCTTGTTTTGCCGTGAGGGATGAAGCACAATAGGATAAGGGAGTCGGGAGGGGGTGAAGAAGTGCGTAAGAATTCACGAATATTAGTCCACTTTACGTGGGACTCACCAAACGAGACGCGAGACGGGAAGTGGACCTTTATAGGGAGTCTCTTAGGAGAGGAAGGGACATTGCGTCGTAAAAGGATAGTCATTCGATGAATCCTGAATGTTCCTTGAGCGAATGAATATCCCATACAAGGCTTCCCAATCTTGTAATTCAAAATGAACCAAGAGAAACTCGGGTATAGCAGTCGAAGCTCAAATTAATTGAATTTTTTTTCAAATGAACACATTCAAATTAATTGAAAATGTTAAAATTGAGAAGCAAATTTTGTCAAAAATCTTATCTACGTTTTTTTTTAATTTCAGACTGCGATGCATAAGGCAGCCTTTCTATCGTCGGTGGAGAACGTAAAGAGTCTACTGGAGTTGGGAGCGAGTCCCTCGTATCGCGACATGATCGGATTAACTCCTCTCTACTACAACATGTTGACTACCGACTCTAATGATCAGGCCAGTTACCTATATCTTTCCCTGTTCAAACACAAACAATCGCATTTCCTCCTCGTGACTCATTCCTTTGTGATAATCACAACTGTTCCTTCTTGACTCTTCAATTCTCCTGAAGGTGTGGTTCGTAGCCTGACTCACATACCGGAAACGCAGATCAAGATCAAACATACGCCATTCAGAATCCTAGTGATGTTACGAGATGAATATCATAGACGAACTATTTTCAGGTAGCTGAGATGCTCCTGCGAGAGGCAGCCGATATCGGAGTGACGGACATGCATGGGAACCACGAGATCCATCAAGTACATCAATCCCCCCCTTCCTTCCCCTCACTGTTCGCCGCATCTCGAACCTTCTTCATACTGTAACGCTTTCATTGCACCTCAGCCACTTTGCAGCGCGTTCTTACCTCCTTCCATCTGATTAGCTCCAAGGCCGCGTTATCCCCCTCAGGGCTGTTTGAGTAGTGATGAACATGTGAAGCAGGCGCGTGTTCCACCTTCTTCTCTCCTTGATTCGAGCTACTTTTCGGCCCCTCAAGGGACATCCTCCTCGCCTGAGGACATGGTTCCCTCACTCCTTCTCTCTCGTGTAGATTCGCTCGAGTGTGTCCTATTCAAACATCTCGTCTCTTCTCCTCTCTTGGCGTCTTATATTCCGTGGTCTCTCAATCGCCCTTCTCCACCTCGTCCCGTCCAGTCTTCTTCATACCAACCCCCACTCCTTTTGTTCTTCACCTCATCTCATGCCTCATACCCACCTTTCGTGCTTCTTCTCCAACCTTTCCAGTCCTCTTTTGCATACTGTCCAACTCTCCTCTTTCTTCTTCCTTCTCATGTATATCTCCTCTAACCGGCGCTTCTTCGTTCTTACTTCACCCAATTAACACCTCTTCCCATCCTACTGTATCCAAGCTCAGTTCTATGCTTCCTTCTGTTGCATCCATCAAGGAATCTTGTCCGTGTTTGCATCGCCATCACAAGTGGAAGCATCTCCTCCCTTTGAGGATGTTGTCTCCTTCTTTATCTCCGCGCCCTCTTCCCCTCCATGGCGCCTACACTCTTGCTCCTTGTTCTACTATTAATGTCGCAGTTTCTCTCTACCAGTTCAAAATCTCTCACTCTCATGCGCCTTTTTTCTTTCTCCAAAAGCGGCCTATCAGCCGGGTCGAGAGCATGTGCATGACTCGTCTAATTAGAAGCGAGTCATCGGGTGTCTCCCTTGTCTTCCTGTACCAGAGACAACTCGCTGATCTCCGTACCCACAGGGAACTGGTCGTTGTGTCTCTCGGCCACCGTGCACGCTGTTTGCTCCCTTGAGTCTCCGGGTTGCTAGATTAGTCGTCCCTCTTCCCCTTCGGCTTTCTTTCTGCTGTTACTCCCTCCTCTCTCCCTCTGTACTGCAGACGAGACTTGCTCTCCTTCATCTGCCTTCTTCTCATCTGTTTTTGTAGTATTCGAGTGACGGGAGTCAGTTTCCTCCTCGGGGGAAGTCCATGCTCTCCTCTTTGTACTGTCAAAGTCTTACCTCTTTCGGCCTGTGTTGCCTGTCGGTATCGACAGGGGTGTCTTTGTTTCACACGACGACTCTATTGACATGTTGACCCATTCGTCGGCTTACATGGGACACACGGGAGGGGAGAGAGGGAAGATCTTTTTCTCTTCCCCTCCCAAGCCTCTCGTTGTCGTCCTCCGCTCGCTTCCCTACCACCCGCACCTCTCCTTACCCTACCCTACCTTCCCTTCCCTGTTCTCCTCTCCTAATTCCTTCTTCCATCCACTTCTTTCCTCTATATTCCGTGTTAAGGCCTGCAAAAACGGTCTGGTCAAGCACGTGGAGCACCTTCTATACTACGGGGCGCAAGCGGACGTCGAGAACGTCAACGGGAACACTCCCCTCCACGTCTGTGCGGTCAACTCACGGTCAGCATTTGGTCAAACATCTATAAGGGAGAGATAAAGCCGAGTCGTCGTTTTTGTGAGGGGATCGGATTGCATATGAATCGATGGGTATCCCTTTCGGAGTACGTGAATCGATGGTATCCCATTGCAGCGCGGAGTGTGCCCGTGTCCTGCTCTTCCGTGGTGCCTCTCACGTCGCTGTGAACAAGCAGGGCCAGACTGCCCTGCACGTCGCTCACATCGTGGGTGCCACTGCCGTCTCCGAAGTCATCGCCTCCCACTCGCCCGGATCCAGCGGTTCGTGTCACTCCTTCCTCTCCCTTCTCTCTCTTAATCCAGAATGGCCTAACCCGCCCTATGCCCTCCTAGTCTCATGTTGCAAGGAAAACGAACGATTGAAAGCACCCGGCAAGTGTCCACTTGACGTGTAAAAACAGAGCGGAGGACAGAGTGTCGGGTGGTGAAGAGGAGGGGGTCGGGTTAGGGGAAGGTGCGAGAAGAAGAAGAGGGGCGAGGATGGAAGAGGAAGAGACACCCAACCGGGTTCGGCTCTGTTTCAGTGCCATATCGAGGAACGCCCCAGTACTCGACGAGGAGACGTCTGTCGTCGTCGACGCTCACCCGTCGACGGAGTATCTCGCAGTCGTCCATCTGCTCTGCCAACCTCGCCGACTACCGCGTACCGCAGGCACTCACTTCCGTATGTCGCTGCTTCTACTTATTTATATGTTTTTTTAAAAATATATTTTCCATATGTGTATGTCGCTCTTACGCTATTACCCTCGTTGTTTTTTTCGCCATAACTCATGGGGTTGACAAGACCTTGGTCGTATTGACCAGCCATATGGTAGAGTGTTCCCTCATGCAGACTGTCCCGTCCCCTTCGCCCTCTCGGTCGACTATCGGCAGCGAGTACGGCACTATGCGACGCTACGCACCCGACCACGTCAAAAACGCGGCCTCTGGACACGAGTGAGTAGTGTCTCTTTGTCTCTCATGGAGTCTTCCCCGTTGTCCCCTCTCTCTCCTTCTCTCTTCATCACCGTGCATGATCCCCTCTTCAGAGTAAACATTCCTCGTATTCTCGTTATCCCTCGCGGACCGAAAGGCTTCGGCTTTATCCTTCGGGGAGCGAAGCGTAAGTGTGCTCGACTTTAATCCTACTTATGAGATTACTCAGATGCGGAGGCTGCCATGTCCTTTGAACCAACACCGCTGGTTCCCGGATTACAGTTCTTCGAAGGCGTTGACATGAGTGGTAAGTGGTAATCTGTTTAGTCTACAGATTACAGGAAAGTAATGCAATAGCACACAATCATTGTAGGAATGGCAATGCGAGCGGGTCTTCGACCGGGTGATTTCCTATTACAAATTGATGGAGTCGACGTACGAAGAGCGAGTCACGAGGAAGTGGTCAAGCTCATTCAAGCTGCAGGAGATACCATTACCCTCAAGGTGCTAACACATCTCTCCTGCTCCTTTAACCCCCTTTCCAGGTGATAACAGTCGATCCCAACTCGGCCGTGCCTGCAACATACGCTGAGAGTTATTCCGCCCGTCAACGACACCACTCAGGTACGCAGCTCAGCCTGGTAGTTGCTGCATAGCTCAAATGAGTTCGGCTCCTTCTTTCTTTTGCTGCTTGTGCTAGAGCGAGTCTGCTTGGCTGCTTCATGCTTGTGTCTCAGTTGGCCGTGCGGGCCTTCCCCCTCAACCGCCCACTCGACTGCCCACCACTTCGCTGTCCATGCGACAGCCCCACACCTTCCGTCTCCACTCCGCCTCCGGTCAGCTTTTACTCTCGAGACTCACACGCATTCAGTTGTACACCCATACACTGCATGCGCTCTTCTTTCGTTGCCTGCTACTATCCTCTTTCGATTAGAAGGAAAGACGTAGTCCGTTCAGCCAATGACATGGAGGACTACTACGCACCCGGCCGATGTGCTTCCGTTGTGCACAGGCCAACTGCCTCCCGGAGGATATCAGCCGCAGAGTTGGAGTCGTTGATGATACGACAAAACGCGAGTATCAACACCTTCACTCCGATGCAGTTCGAGGTAATTAATCATTGTTCATGATATTCCACAAGCTTTTAGATTTCAAGACCAAACGCGATTTACGTATAATATTTTGTTTTACGCGCTTCATTCTTCAATGTTTTCACCAATTATAATACGATTAGAAGAATTACACGACCTAGCAACCCTAACCCGCTTCAGGATGCGATGGGCTCGCAGACGCCGAAGAAGTTCACGTCGGTGGCCGATATGAAGAGGAAAAAGCAGAATTACCAACGACCGTCCGTCTCTAATGGATTGCCACGGGCTCCTCACGAGTATCAGGTGACCGCTCTGAAGAGAAGAAGAGGAACACGAGTTGACTTGTGATAGTTTGTACCCTCCAAGTGTGCATTAACATGCACTACTGCAGGACCACCAGGGACAGAGTCATCCGATCAACTCCATCTACGGATCCCCGATGAAGTCGTACTCGTCGTCTCCTGATATCGTCGACTACGAGAGTGGTCAAGGCAGCGAGTGTTCCGAGTACTCGAGGCCATTCCGACCCACGAGTCGCCCTAAGGTGCGTCGTTGTCTCTAATAAGAGTGATGAGTGTCCTTCTCTGCAGACCCCTCCGCCCCCTCCTCCTCCCCTCTACGCGCCCTCTTCTTCCTCTTCTACCAACTCGTCTCCCTCCAAAGTCATCCTTCCTCCCGTCGTCCAACCCTCCGGTGTCCCTCCTCCTCCTCCTCCTCCTCCGCCCCCTCCACCATCCTTGCCTGTTTCTGTAAGCTGTCTCGATAGAAGGGAGCGAACCCTTGTATTGCAGGCGTCGTGTCCCTCTAAGCTAGGTGCGGGTCCCCCTCCTCCGCCCCCTCCGCCCCCTCCTCCTTCTACGAGTAACTCCTCTACACAAGGCATCACTCCAGAATCACTCAAGGCTGTCAAGTTGAATAAGGTAGCCTCCCGTGTTAGAACCTGTGATCAGATTATCCTAGGCCTTACCACCGACGCCCAAGCAAGACAAGCCGATGCCTACTACATCTTCTGGTCCGGACTTTCAAACGGATCTGAGGAATGCTCTAGCAAAGAGAAGGAGTAAAGTGGCCATTGAAGACGATGATGATGACAAGACCATGCATGGATCATCGAGGTTTGTTCATAGCAGCAACAATGACATATCGATATCCAAAACTTGTATGTTCAGTACGCTGTCCGCCCTGTCCCTTCGGGAATCGGTAAGGGAGACGGTGAAGAGGCCGAGCCAGCCGTCGAAACAACAACACTCCCCTCCCACGACGATGAATTCGTCGGGGTTCGGGGCCAAAAAGGACAGCGGGTACACTTCGTCGAGGACGTCCCTCGAGCCATCTGAGTGCGGGGAGGGAGGAATCGTTTCCACGTCGCCCAACCCTCCCCACTTTACCCTCGACGACGAGACTTCAGGTAGCTATTCCGAGTTGGAGAGCAATGTGACTCGTCGTATTCCCGTCCCAACTTCCTTGCAATTACCCGTTAACTGTTCCCATTCAAGGCCATCGCGTCGCTCTGATCAGTGCGCAGATCGAGGATAGTTGCTATGCGACGACAACGAGAGGAACGACTAAGTTGAGGACGTTGGACACGGTAAGCCTTCTGTCTCTGTCTATCCCCTCCCCTTGCCTCCCTCGCTGACCCTTCGATGTGCCGTCCCTCTCTCTCTCTCTCTGTCGCTGCCTTGTGCCTCCTCCTCAGTTCTACTGAACGGATGCGGAATGTCGAAAAGAAGGCTTTGACTCGCAAGTCCCCCGATCGACAACCTGTTCAAGACGCTTTGTAGATCGAGACTCGTTGTACTAGTAGAGTTCTGTAGACGATATCTTTCATTAAGAAGGTTTTGTGCAATATATGCATATATTAAGCTAATTGAAAAGACTCGTCCGCAGTACTATAGAGTGATGGCTGAGTCTCGGTCTTCTTCCCACCCCTTCCGATCCCACCCCCTCCCATCCCTTCCCTTCCCTTGCTTTGCCTGCCTCGCGAGACAGTGTGTGCCATGGCCTCAGATGTCCACCAACTCAACGATGTCCACTCTGTCCGAGTCCTCGTCCTCCTCTCCCTATCGCCAAGCTGAACCTCCGCTTCCGCCTGTCGATTACGATGATCCTGATTCAGGGACTGGCGAGTCCGACGGCGACTTTGGTAAGGAGGATACGGTAACGATGACTAACGACGGGTGGTGTGCTGTGACTGACGAAGGAGAGATGAAGGGGGAGAGGGGTGATAGTTGCGTCTAGAGAAGGGGAGAGGGGACGATGGAAGTGTCTCCCCCAATGGAGGAAAGGGGCTGTTGAAGGTGCTGCGGGCACGATGTTCGACGGGAAAAGCGTGAAGGAATGGACGATGAGAGACGTGCGATGCTGGCTCGCCTCTTTGGGTCTGTTGGAGGAGTACGGGACGACCTTCGCCCATGCTAAAGTCAGTAGAGCGGTTAAGGGGACGGTTGGGAATGGGTGCTGGCTTCTTGCTATTGCACACAGCTCTGCTACGGGAAACCAAGTTCAGAGTTAAAGTTTCCGAGAGTGGAATCTAAACAAAGCGACGTCATTCCCCTGCAGGTTGACGGTCCATCCCTATCCCGATTCGACCGTACCCTCTACACGTCTCTCGGAGTAACCCGTATCGCGCATCGACAGAAGATGGAGAACTCTCTCAAAGCCTTCGTAAATCTCCACTCATAGTCTCCCCCCCTTCTCTCTCTTCTATTATACCCCCCTTCTCCCCTTATTCTCACTCCGGTGTATCATCCCATTGCTCAGTTTCCCTTATCTGTGTCCATACCCATTGCCCACATCTTCCATCCTTTTCTCCCTCGCATAATCCACGTACAATGTCTTACCGTATTCTCTTCCCCCTCATATTCTCTCTCCCTTTTAGTGTCGCTTATCCCCGCTTTACAGTCCTTCCTTCTCGTCTGTGTTATAATCCCATAAGTGATGGCAGAAGATTGCACCGGTACCCCAGTGAATTCACTATCAAACACCTTCGTTTCACATTATCACCAGATACTATTAATATTATTATTGTTGTTTTATCCTTGTACCTTCTTTCCCCTTTCCGGCTACGCAATGCGTGTTGCGGCACACAGAGAATAATTAAGATTGATGGAATAAAGAGTAGAGAATTCTAGCCTCTCCGAATAAGGGAGTGAATCAGTAAAGGATGATGGATGGCTGTGGGTGCACAGTCATTTCAAGGGTAGTTCACAGGGAGGAGATGGGTTCGAGGTCGAATACTCAAGTGAGTTCTCGAGTGGAATAGAGGGTACTGTACTCTCCACTCCCCCTTTCCCTCCCAGATTGCAAACTCGCCTTCTCTCCCTATAAGTACATTGGCGCCGCTTCACTGAGCTAAGCAGGACAGAAAGAAGTGAATGCTAATGGAAGACAAGGGGAGCGTGTCATATCTCTCTACTCCCTCGTAATTCGCTCTCTCTCTCTTTTCCTCCCTTCCTCTCTTCCCTCTATCATTCCCTCCGTCCTCACTTATTCTTGTGTTGGCTAGTCAGTCTCTCACCCTAATTATACCGGGCGTCGGAAAAGAAGAGAGAATGAGAGAGAAGAGTGGTCGGACTGAATTGCACCGTGTCCCTCACTCCCTCCCGACCATCCTTCCTCTCCCCGCTCTCTCCCTCTCCCTCTCTCCCTTTTAGTCCACTCCTCTCTCCTCGACGGTACTTCATCCCATTAGGCTCGTCCACCCCAGTCCCTCCCCCTCTTACGGTTTCGCAAGTCCCCATTCCTTTCTTTCTTCTACAGTTCTCCTCCCTCCTCTCGTATGTATATTGGATGTATCCCTATAAGGGATTATGTTCTTCCTCTCCCCTCTCCGTCTCCCTCTCATTTCTCCCCTATCTCTCTCCCCCCACTGAAGCCTCTCTCCCCCCACTCCCTCCCTTCGAACCGCCACTCTCACAATATTTCCACTTGACTTGTTCACCGTCGAGAGGTGGTCCATTCCCTCTTCATCTATTCATTCATTCACTTTCTCCATCCTCTTCTTCCATTCTTTAACTCATCTCCCGTTAATCTCCTCTTCCTCTCGGGATGACTTCAATTCCTTCACAACTCTTCTCTTTCCCCTTTTCCTTGCCGGTCGCCAGTCGTTAAAGTGCATAATAAAGTGAGAGAGGAGCAGAGACTGAGACAGGTATGGAAGCAGTGGAAGAAATAGGGAAGGAATGGAAGACCAGCTGAGTATCCCACACTCATTTATGCATACAATTATCGAGACTCGTCTTGAGAGAAGTTCATTGGGTCGGAGACTACAATGACGACTGTTTTGCTGCACTTACGCTTATTGCTTCTCACTACATGCACGAAGTGTACATCCAATGGGGGATGGGCAGGGAGGAAATGGAAGAGGTCGTCGGCACTCGGATTAAGTTGCCTACTAGAGATGCACTTTTATATGGCTCCATACGAGTGACAGATCTGAAGAGATTCGCTTTCCAATATATTCTCTTGTACAATCATGCCGTGTGAATGAATTCTCCTCTCCTTGCTCCCCCCTCTCACTCCCCTCCCATTCCTCTCCCATTCTTCCTCTTCTTCCCTCTTCTCCCCTCTCGATCATCCCCTCAGTAGCTCAATATGAAGAGTGTGACTCTGTGCTAATTGAATCATTCATTCATGCAGCTTTGTTCATCGACTAGTGAGGGAATAGGAGGAAGATGGGGAGGGAGAGAGGGGGATGAGAGAGACACAGAATAATCACGTTAGTGCAGTCGACCCATCGATACTGTCACACGGTCCGCTATTATTCAACTGCAATATCTTCCTTTAGGTACGGTTTTCTGCAACTCAATATTTCCTGTAAGTTTAAAAACACATTTGCATACAACCGTCTTTATGGCATTGTCTACTAGACAGCAGTAGTTCCCCTCCCTTGCCCTTATCACTAACCTTCTCCCTCCCCTACCGTATCTCTCAGTCGCTTTAGAGCCTCGAAGCATGTCAAAGTCTCGGAATGTTCCCTTCCCTCCACTTGTTCTGCTCTTCCATTCCCTTCATCCGGTTCATCCCCTTGTCATTCATCTTACACGTGCCTACCAATCCTCCTCCTCTTCTTCACTAGTAATCGTCTCGAGTTCAATTCAGTGCCGCTTAAATCGTAAAGAGACAGAGGAAAATGAGGGGAAGAGAGCCGAGGAATATAAGTTAGCAGGATGAACCGAGAGGGGGTTTTTTGATGTAAAAGGGAGTGTAAGGACGAGTCATGGATAGAAAGAGAAGCAGAGAGTCGTCACCTGTTGTCCTTCCTTCGCTCTATTCCCCTCCCCTCCGAGTCTTAACTAAGGCTTAAGTTGAGGCTACCAGCTTATAACCCAGTGCCTCACTTTGGTCCATTAGCCCCACTCTCTCAGTCCACTTCATTCCTAAAGTTTACACTCTCCTTCTCAAGCTATATCGCAGAAGGTCACTTCCAGGACTTGGAGAGTTTACATTGCGATGATCCATTTCGCTGTTTCTCTCCCAAGAGTTTACATGGATTACATAAAACTTATGCTGTCGTTTTCAATTATGCAGATGGTTTACGCTTTTCTATGCAATCTCATGAAACATAGTTGTGATGATGATCGTCCCTTCGTTCCTCAGAATATACCCCGAGCATGCTGGCGCCTCCATTGCATTGTTTCTGTGCCTTCCCTCGCATCCTTTGATCATTCCCTTCCGTGTCCCCTCTCCATCAAATAGCGTCAGTTCATAAGGGCCCTGACAGGTCATTCTCTCTTGACTACTAGGTACTCCGGACCCTCTCTCTCTCTCTTCCCTCGTAGTCCTCCCCCTCCCCTCTCCCTCATATCCCTCCCTCCATTCATCTCTTCCATTACAAACTCTCTCCCTCATTCCCTCATGGACTCTTCTCTTCAAGTATTTGGACACCTGTACATGCACATATAGTTCTCCCAGTGTCTCTCTCTCCATTCCCTTCTCGTCCTTCTCTCTATTCATACATTCATTCATTCCCTCCCCTCTCCATCCCTCAATATTCCCTGTACAACTAACTCTTGACTCTGACCCTCTCATCTCCCAATAAAACGATCCTTATGAATATCCTCCTCCCCATCTCTCTTCCCCTCACAATCGTTATTCTCACCTCTTCCATAAATCCTTCTCATTCCTTCCTTCTCCCTCTTTCGCTTCCTTTACCCCCGTATCGTATCTGATGATTTCCTTCACGTATAAGCAAAGAATATATCATTTCATATTTATAACTAGCTTGAGACATGCTTAGACATTATATTCTCTAAATTATTGTTGTCCATTTGGGACCTGTAGAACCTATGCAGGAATATGTGGATAGACGTGAGAGCTAGCATGTTCTCCCTACCTTCTTCCTCTCCCCTCCCAAATCTACCCATTTCCCTCATTCCTACAGTCCCCTTCTCTCTTCTCGAGAGTTCTTCTACCAGAGAGAGAGGCCGATTCAATTATTTCCCACTGCCGATCGATCAATGAATCTGGGAATGGAAAACGAGGGAGAAGGGGGACTGTACGAGAGAGAGATTACGAGGTAAAGGGGAGGGGGAGGGGGAGGGGAGAGAGGTAAAGAAAGAGAGAAGTATTCGTGATGTTTCATCGTCATTGGTCTGTATGCGTTAGATATCCGATGTCCTCTTCTTCCCCTTCTTCTTCAGTCCCTCTCACACCTTCTCCTCTTTTCTCTTGGTCTCCCCGGGCAATCCACACTCATCCCCCTCCGGCTTCCCTCGCTCCGCTCCCCTCTCCCTTTTCCCTCCTACTCCCCCCTTCTAGTCCTTCCAGATTTCCCCTTCCCATTTCTCTTTTCTCGTTGCATTAGTCCTTCCTCTCTACATGACCATACTGCATAATGCCACGATCCTCTTTCGAGAATGGCTTGTCTCTCGGTTGCATCCTTTCTCTCTCTGTATCTCCTCCCGCTCTTCCCTCCCTCCTAGTCTCCACCCTCTCTCCCTTCTCCCTCCTCTACTCCCCCATCCACACCCCTGCTCACTTCTTCTTCTTTCTCTGGACAGGCATCTTCCGAATGCATGACATGTAGTGGAGGATGTGCCAACATTCAGTCTCTTCTCCGTCGCTCCTTTTCCTCTTCTCTCTCCCCTACTTTCCTCTGTCATGCACTTAGACAACTCGTCGAGAATGCAACGATTCATCCCTTCTGTATCTATCGTCTGCTATCCCATTTCTTGTATCCCAGTAGCAAGATGAATGACGACAAGATCAACGTTCAAAACATGCTGGGCAAATTTTAAAATTTTCTGTTCACGAGTACACGTTTTGTAATCGGTTTTGTATTTTACTGTTCGGTTCAAAATTCTTACAGTTTAACAGCTAAATTTGTTTTTTTGCACGTCCTTATTGTTGTGCCTTACCGAGCTTGCTCACTTCACCTTTATCTCCTAGTTATTTGATCCGTCCGTGTGTAGTCAACCCTCTGGCTGTCACTTCCTCCCAGACAGTTTCCTCCAAGTATTCCGTCTCCCTTATTCCTCCCCTGCCCTTCTACTAAGCCCTCCTCCCCTCCTTCCCTCGGCAGAAGCCTCGTCTCTTCTCTCCTAATCTCGGACTAATCGTCCCCTCTATTCTCTATTCAGTAGCGTGTGTCTTCCGGAGAGGAGGCAAGAGAGGAATCCCTTCATGATCCCCCTCGTTCTCCTCCTCTCCCTCCCTCGTTCTCTCTTCTCCCTAACTCCCCTTCCCTCGCAATGTATCCCTTGCAGTTATGAACAGTCGGCAAGAATCCAACTAATCCAAGCAGAGACCACAACTTCCCTTAGAGTAGTCGACTACAAAAGTAAGTCTCCCCTTCCTTCATTTCAACTAATAATTGCATGCCATCGATTCGTCCAACTTTGGCTATGAAATGAAGTGTAATTTGAGTCGTGACCTTTGATTGGCTAGTGGCAATTGGGGTAATAAAGGGAAGAGGAGAAGAAGGGGAGAGAAGGGGGACGAAGAGTAAATAGACGACCGAGTAGTCAGTCAGTCCATTCATACATACACAAGTCCATCCACTTTATCCATCCTTGAGTCAGTTCGCGGTTCCTCTCATCATTACCGTACCCCTCCCCTTCAGAATGACCTCTCAACTAAGCGCGAAGGTCTCGTCATCGCCCAAGATCGAGCTGGGCGAGTCGCGTACTAACCTCATTATTAACTACCTACCGCAGACTATGAATCAGGTAACCATGATAACTTATTGCACAGTCATCGATACTCAGTAGGTTATTTAGCCCATTCCCGACTGTTGTTCATTCACTCTGTACATAAAAGAGCATTAACGATGACGGCACGATTGTTGAGAGAAATATTCCGTCCGTTCTCTCATTGCTATTTAGGAAGAAAGTCTAGGAGAGTTTAGGCGACGGAGAATGGACTATTCATGAATACTTTCCCATAATATTATGGTAATCTTACAGGAAGAGGTCCGGGCACTCTTCTCGTCCATAGGAGAGATCGAATCGTGCAAGCTAGTTCGCGATAAGATGACAGGTACTGGGATACTGTAGACGGTATTACAGTAGTCAAGAGGTTTCTGTAATTGATTACGGTAATGGCACAGCTGAAGCACGTACTCTCTTGTGTTAGCTTCGTTATCCGTTTCTTTGTTTTCTTTCCTTCGATTCGGGGGGTGGAACAGGCGTCTCGAAATGTCCCTTTCTGTACTCTTTTGAGCCAGTTTATACACTTCTCAGACAATGAAAATAAGAAAGTTTCGTAAGGGACACTGCGATAAGACCTGTTGTACCGCAAATACTCGTGTTGTCTCTCACTCCTCCATTCTCTATTCTCTCTTCTTCTCCTTCAGGTCAAAGTCTTGGTTATGGTTTTGTTAACTACGTCAAAGACGACGACGCGTCGCGGGCCGTCGCATCCTTCAATGGACTACGACTGCAGAACAAGACTATTAAGGTACGGTATACGGTAGTCGAGAGAGGGTACGGTAGTTGAGAGAAGCTACGGTTTGAGAGAGAGTACGGTAGTTCATCCTCTCTTCGTTCTCTTCCCTTTGTGTTACTCACTAAGCCACACCGTATACCCATCTCCCCTCTTCTTCCTTCTCTTCATAACCATTCGTTTCGCTTCGCTTTTAGTTTACCGTTGAGAGAAGTTGAATCGAGAGAGTGATTGATTTTGTATTGACTCTTTATTTATGTATAAGTTGATGACGTCATGAATGTGCATTGAAGACGACGTGTCGTGCACGGTAACACGGAATGTGATGTCTCTCTCGGGGTATTCCCTCTCTACCGCTTACCCCCATCCCCCCTCTTCTTCCCTCCCGATATCGTCCTCTTCTCTCTCAGACACGGTGTCTCCTCCCTTTGTATGCCTACAGTGTCACATTTCATTTCCGTCGCCTACTGCCTTCTCTTTCTCCGTGCATCTTTCATTCGATGCTAAGGAGGAGGCACTAGGGGGAAGAGGAGGAAGGTGGAGGGCACACTGTTCTGACAGCAGTGTAAATGCTAAGCGAACGAGATGTCGGAAATTAACCCCGATTTCGGAAGGAACTCTCGCAGGGAAAAATTCATCCCATACATTTTGGCTCGTTCGCTTAACATTTAGAACATTGTGAGGGGGAAGGATGAAGATGGGATTGGGGGGACTGATGATTAGGCGCACCTCCTAGGCTATCTGGCACTGTAGTATAGCGGTATAACAATAAGATACTGGAAAATATTTATGAAAAAAACGCGAGATTTGGACAGATCTCGTGAAAGGTTATGGCGATAGGTTGTAGATTAATTGGAGTGTATAGGAGTTGCAGGTTAAGAGGAAGAGAAAGAGACAGACTCACAGACTCACAGACAGACACTCGTCCTCTGGTTATGTTTGTACTGCGCGAGAATTGACTGCCATTCCGAACAAGGAAGGAGGGGACCCCTCCCTGTTGGAGAGTAAGAAGGGGGAAGGAGAGAAGAGAGAGGGGACAGCATGTAGACAAGGGGAAGGCTAGTGATCACTCATTATGGGTAGACTAAGGGGAGGTGAACCGGGAATGAGATATCAGAAGAGGAAACATTATTGAATGAGTCGAGTGAGAGGGAGGGCTGTGTATCTACAGGAAAGAAGAGTCTGGGGAAGGTATTTAGAGGGGGGAGAGTGAAGAACGTGTTCAATTATCCGTACTCATTATCGCACCCACTCCCCTTCATATCCTTCCCCTTCCCCTCATCTACCGTACTCTTCCTAAGTATTCCTCTTTATGAATCCTCTGCCTTTACTTCATATCTCCACAGCTTCATATCTTTCTTACAGTACTTTTCATACCTCCCATTCCTCCCCCATCAATATCTCCCCTACCGTACCCCCCCCCCTTTCCCTCTCATCTCTTCTCTCTTCAGGTCTCATTCGCTCGTCCGAGTGCGGAGGGCATAAAAGGAGCCAATCTCTATGTGTCCGGTCTTCCCAAATCGATGACCCAACGGGAACTCGAACGACTCTTTCGACCGTATGGACAGATTATCACTTCACGAATACTATCCGATAATATTACGGGTGAGCAACTCAAATATATTACAAATATATTTATAGACATGGTACACCTACAGTATATACCTATGACCATTCGTCAGGGGAGGGAAGGGTGTCTCTGTAGAATTGGACTGTTTTGCAGGTCTCTCAAAGGGTGTTGGCTTCGTTCGATTCGATAAGCGACACGAAGCTGAGGTATGACTCTTTTCCAGACTGTAGGCAAGGCTTGAGTTCAGAATGCCATAGAGAAGTTGAACGGAGCTACGCCCGATGGATGTGTTGACCAGATTACCGTCAAGTTTGCGAACAACCCCGCTAATAATCCCACGAAGAACGCCCTACAGGAAGCGACTACGGTAGGTGGGGATCGCGGACTGACGAGGGAAGAGGAAGGGAGGGAGGGAATGTTTGTATTTGATGGCATGCGGAGCATCCGATGTCTTTGTTGTGTCGGTCGATCGAGTCCCTCTTCTCTCTTAGTCCCTTTGTACAAGCTGCAGGCGTGAAAGTGGATACACTCGGGGGAAGGCATACCAAAGTGGAGTTGACTATCATACCCACACGGAGAATAATGATCTCTAACTAGATTCTAGCTTACGGGCACAATTTAAAAGGCGTATAGATGTGGATTTGGTAGGTAAATGTTAAAATGGGAGTCTTGAAGAGTGACAACTGTGCTGAGCCTTGCATCGTTGCAGATAGCGGCAGCCTCAACCCTCCTGAATCCCTTCGCTTCACTCACCACTCCCACCTCCTCTCCGAGGGTTCTCCCTATAACGGGTTGTGGACCCATTCGGACTGCGACTACAAGAGGAGCTTTCCGGTAGTGTTATTGACCCTTTCTCTAAATTACGGTAGATCGGTCAAGTCTGTGAGTGGGTCATTCCGAATACTTCTGAATAGGCTACGATATCGGAACCAAAGTAACTGAGAGACTCGGTTAATCGGCTAAAGCTTATCCCTAAGTTTAGTTAATTCCAAGCCCAGTGATAAATCTCTCGGTTCAGTTTCAATCCCCTCACTCCGACCCTTCCTATGGCTTCGCCATGCGATCTGCTAACAACGCAAGCACTGCTTCAGATGAGTGGTACGTATTTCGTTCTCGTCGCTTGCTTCGTTACATAGCTCAATAGTGAGATGACTCTGGTCCTTAAGGCCCTTCCTCTTTCCCTCTAATCACTGTCCTTCAGCGGGTCTGCCTGCCACGAACCTCGCCTCGACCATTTCACCCCTTCTGTTTCCCACGGCAACTGCCGGTTAGTCTCTAGTTCTATATCTAGAGAGATCAGTGCACTCCAGACGGAGATATTGTGTCTATTCTGAGTCCTCGTCTAATTGCTTCTGTTATCCTAGTAAACATCTGATTGAAAGGGACGGCCGTTCGTCCGAGCCTGCCATTGCCATTGAATGTCCATTGCGTGTTCACTTCCAAACAACCATCTCATTCAGTCCCTTCAACCAGTTCTTCTTCCTACGTTCTCATCCAGAACCTCTCCCCTGAAACGGATGAAACCGTTCTCTGGGCCTTCTTCACTCCCTTCGGCACCGTAGCCTCGGTCAAGGTATAACTGAACTGAAACATAATCCATCCGGGAAGCTGATCAAACAGTCTGAATGTGCAGGTGTTGCGAGAAATGAGCACAGCGAAGAGCAAGGGAGTGGGGATAGTGGCCATGTCGACTTATGAAGAAGCGGTGACGGCAGCGAGCACTCTCAATGGAAGCAAGTTGGCGGGAAGGACACTACAGGTAATACAAGTCGCGGTCTAGGCATTCATTCATTCATTTATCATATAAACGAGCATCTAATTCTAAGTAATATTAACAAGGAAAATAGGTATGCAGAATCGTCAAGTGTACACGTGCAATATACAGAAGGCTGTAAGTTGTAATCCTGTCACTGTCAGATCCGCGAGATCGACCGTTCCACCGTCCTCGCCCTCCTCGCCCAAGAACAACCCCAACCCCAGCCCATGCAGTCCCTCTACCCTTCTCTCGGCCTCTCATGGCCCGTTAGCTTCGAACCGGGTGCAGCTTAGTCAGTTCCCTCTGAGATAGTCCTTCCCCCCATCCCCCTTCATAGTCCCCCTTCCCTTTAGTCTCTTTCCCCTCCCGACTCTAAGTCACTCTATCTACATTGCACAGTGTACAAGTTGCTTCATCAGCCTTCATCGCTCTCTTTGTTCGAGTCCTTTCCCTGTGATATCTTGTTCAGTATGCATCGTCTAGTATTGCTACAGTAATTCTCGTCATTCCTCGATTCTCTGTATTGTCATCAGGAATCCTTCCCCCCTTCCCAATAGGTTGCGTTCTCTTCTCCTCTACGGCAGCTTTAAAAGTGTTGGTGAACAGATGAAATGTGTACTACTATGTATCATTGTGCGATGCACAACCGCGATAAATAATCTAACTAAGACTAAGACTCAGGAGGCTAACTTGTACGGCCACGACACTCAACTGTGCACTTGGCATCACAAGTAGGTATTGCATGGAATAAGAAAGCCTACGTTTTCATCACCTCCTATTTCGGCCTTCCAAAGATCAAATTAGGTAAGTGAATTAAGTATATCCATATAGTATAATCTTGATTAGAAAAATCATAAGTTCTTCTAACTAAGTGTAAGATTCGTTCTGAGAATGGTCTGAGCTCATTCTACTCGTGGACCTCGGCTAAGGTGGTTGGTTGGACGTATGGATGTGGAGAATGAGGTGAGCCGAATGTCAGGCGTTCTAGGAACACATTACGACAGAAATCTAAAAGACTGAGGAAATCGGAATCCCGGAAACAATTAGATGAAAAGAAAGGCATTACAGTCGGCGACGTCAACCGTCTCAACAACCTCGGTCGTAATGCATGTGTAGGTCACAAACCAGCTTTACCGTAATCTAATCTCCTCTACAGAAAACCGAATCCGAATCCCAAAGTTCGCATTAGTCGCCGTAAACGGTATGTGTCCCACCCGTACAGAATAGTTTGTGAAAATAGAGAACATCTCCGAATAAGTGGAGTACCGTAGGTCGTCAAATGTCGTGACAATGCGAAGAAAGTCATCATTTATGAGGAGGAGTGTGAGACGATCCAGAAAGGTACGGTAGTCTCACTTTGGTATACGGTAGTAATACGGTAATCCGATTGCAGAAGTCGGTCGTTGTGGAAAGAAGGGTGTTGCCGAGGAGGGGTGAGAAAATAATATCTGCTCTGGGCAAAGAGAACTCATTTTAACTTTGCAGACTGCTTCGAAATTCACCAAATCAACAAAAATATAAAAACTTGGATTTCGAAACCAACAAATTATTATCATGTTATCTGTTTAGCGGCACGAGAGAGCGCGGCGGCGAAGATTCATGCACAGATCGTACAACATAAGGTGAGTTAGGTTGACCTCTCTAAGACTTTATTTCCCAGAGTCTAGACAGGTTGAAGTCTCGAAATCTACACTGCTTATGATACATATTACACGTTCCACGAGAGTTGTCCAAAACTGTCCATGCAAATACGCGCGCTGGTCTACCTTTCCGGTCTAAATTTTCTTACGATTCTACTAATCCCTGTCATGGTCGCACGTAAGGGGTCAATCGGAAGCCGTATTCAACGAGAATAGTTTGTTATTTAAATTAAAAGTTTTAAAGGAGCCGGCCCACGAGTTCGGTAGCATTTGAATTCCCGCGCTACCCTGATATTGCAATTTAGGCCTTTCCGCTCATCTTTTCCGATCGTTCTTTTTTACTTAAAATGATCGGAACAATGTGAAAAATCGTTTTGTCAATGAATTGGAGCTGTATCTCATCTCAGTCTGGTAATATATCCGATTTTGTCAAAAGCGCTTTGCTCTTTGCACCTTCAGTACTCCGCGGAGAGTGAATGATATCGCATAAAATTCTTAATAACTGATCAGGATGATTAGATCTACTGAATGACACAAAGAGCCAACATGGCCAGAAACTCGTGATTCAGCTCCTTTAAATCGTTCCTTTTTTGTAGACAACTCTCGTGGAACCTCTAACGAAGATTATATTCATAATCTCTGAAACATAATTTTACTTGAAGAGTGCAAGCCGAGTTCGCAGGAAGAGACGAACGAAGAAGCACTGAATGAAAGAAAGAAGAAATGAGAAAAAAATAAATCCGGATGATAATAAAAAATAAAATTTAAAAAAAAATGAAATCGAAGGAAAATTAAATCGTTTTACATGAAGAAAAAGTGTAGGAAGCAGTTGGACTTTTTCCTACGAGTTAGTCCTATTCTCTCAATTAGTAGAGTGTGCTAAGTAATCTTTACCAATATGTACACCGCGCGGTACCGCTGTAGATTATCGCAGAACGACCTCCCCATCGATTATGAGTACTCTCCTCGACGTCTCGAATGCGGCAAAGGCTCAGTTTTTGGAATCTGCGTGTGAACTCGTTGATGTGGCTACGTAGTCATCAAGTTGTAATATTCGTCCACAAGAAGAGGAAGAACACTTGTTCCTGCTCTTCGTTATTCGGTGCAACTCCCATCCCCTTTGTCTGATACGTCATCTATTTTCACAGTTTCACGCATTCCATTCGTTGTGATCCCCCCAATCTATGTGCTTTCAAACGTAAGCAAAAAAAAACCAGGAACAAAAGATAAATTTTTACTTTGCTCACTTCCCTACTATGCAACGTTTTCACCAGCCGCCGTAGCAAAGTCCCTTCCTTTGGTACTCAGGTCCGTACCAAAGGGGAGAATAACAAAGGAAAGGACTCACCTTTGGTACTGATCTACCTTCCCTTCGAGGGAGATGCAACGCACTATGTTCCAGAGTACTAGATTTTCGAGCTCCCTTGGTTGCAGTATCTTGCTCTTTCTCATCCTGTCAGGCGGTGTGTCATAGGCCCGTTTCAGATGCCATTGACACACCGTCTTTTCCGGCTCTCTAATTAAAATTCGAAATTTCTTGATATCATACTACAGTTAAACCCAGCGGTTATTTTGAATCCCACCGGCTCCAACTTTTCTCTGCTCAAATTTTTATCGATGGCGACAAACAAGTAAAATTGAACATAACACAATGTGTTCAATTCGCGTTAGAATCAGCGGTTCAACGTGGAATCCCACTGGCACTAAGCTTTGAGGAGAAATAAATTTATACGTCAAATAGCACACAATTACTCCCCCCCTTCTTCAATTTCCCCCCTCTTTTGTTTCCTTCCGCTCCTGTGCGAAATAGTCCACTTGCTTCATCTTCTTCAATTCCACATCTCCAAACTTCTCGTCCGATTGCTGAGCCGCCTCTCCTCGGGTCTCGCGCGTGATGAAGCAACGGACCTGAAAGCATTCTCGTTCTCAAGATCTTGTTTTGACAAATCTATTTCGGGTGCTCGAGTTTCGCAATTTTTCAAACACTAGGAAACCCAGTAAAAGCCAAATTTATCGATCACGTTAAACACTAATTTCACCGCTTTAAGGCAGCTTTAACGCACAGAAGTTTCTAATATATATTTAAAAACGGCATATGCAAAATAAATAAACGATAGTGTCACCTGTATGTACTGTTTTTGTTTCCTACAACAGAGAAGAAAAAAAAGTTTAGCAGAGCTGAAGAGCAGATAAACCGACCTTGAAGGATCGGCCATTGACGTCTAGCGCATCAGAACGTTCCCTGTGGCTCCAAACTTCTGCGCGTACTGCGTGACTTCATCAAGCTTTGTCGCCCTTCGGAAACCGTTCTGTAAAACCAAAAAAATAACTCAGATTATCTTGATTGTTATGTAAAGGAACATTCAGTAATATGAGCCAAAACTACTAAGCATCATATTCAAGTGAAGAAAATGGGGAAACAGATTTGCATTTTTGCACTCTTCTCAGCCAATTTGCAATAGAACCCCACTACACTCGTCTGTCCGTACCTACTGGACTCTCGGTACATCTTGGGGGCAAGTTCGTTCGGCTGCTTGAGAACTGTCTTGAAGAGTGCATCGTCTGCCAACTTCTTGCGACCGATCTGACAAAGGGAAAATGCGGAATAAGGACCAGATTTTTTTGTATTATAGAATGTTTGACATTAGGGGCAATGAGGTCCTGCCAAGAATCCAAGAGTACTACACCACTGCCAGAAAAATGCGCGAGGCGCGATTTCCGCGCGAAGTTCAAACAATTAAATGGACAGTACTTTTGGCACTTACTTTAATTTCACATCATTTCATGTGCATCAGTAGACCCGTTTCTCGAAATATTGTCGGGGAGATAGCCTACGTATGTGACAAGCCTTTCGACCCTACCCTTCCCACCTGTACACCCGCAGTGAGATGGTCTTTCCGTCGGTCGACAGGTACACACAGCTTCCATGCCTTGGAACCGGACCTGAAAACAGCATCGAATATACCGGTTAGACTTTACATTGACAAGCTCTCTGATAGGCCTAGTCGACGAAAGTACCAGAGAGTCGACGACTATGCTCCCAATGATACAACAACTGTCCGAAAACGAAGAGTCACCGCAAACAACTGCTATAACCTTGTCCGTCTGAGCTACCCCAAAGACGTCGATGAGAAGATTGCCAATTCGCTTCATCCCTGCGTCGTCGTCGAGTGCAGTTCCCTCCAGAATTAAACACGGTTTAGAGCCGAGAATCGGCTTCGAAACCTGCAACCACAATATTATAAGGTAATTGATTTAATTTATCGAAGCATTTGGGCAATGTATTACCAGAGTATACTACTCAATAATAAGTAAGAAGTGAATAATTGAAAAAAACGAGAATGTTTAAGACTAACCTTGAATTCGTCAGACGATGTGAACAATGTGATTCGCAAATTCGGCCGTTCCTACGCTGTTGAACGAGAGAAGCTTCTCAATCGTCATCCCTGAAATCCCACAATAATTCCACAGAAAGCGAACGTCACAAAACAAGCAAACTTTATTTAACAGAACAAGAAAAAACAAGAGAATCATCATCGTAGTGCAAGCCGGTCTCTCAATGCTGAAATTGGCACGTAGCCAAGATACCGTATGCTGGTATTTCCGCTCAGGAGATTTTTAGCAAACGCGGGAATTTTAAAATTTTCCCTGGCTTTGGCAGTACTCTGGTTTTTTTGCACTGCGCTGAAACATAGTGCAACACTTTTTGGTACCGAGCGAGAGAGGGAAGGAAATGGAGAGAGACAGACAGTCAGAGAAAGGACCCACCCTCGGGTCGGTCCTTTCCTTCTTACCCGATTCCCTTTACTTTCCAATGCATTTCCCTTTGGTACCGAGAAAGTGTTGCATGGCCCGTTTGGTACTGAGCTTTGAAAGTATGATCCATGCACGGTAGCAAAAGATCGGAGCGCTGCTTGTAAGCGTGACTAATCGACTTTTGCCCAAACCTACCGTAGTTTAGTTCAAATGTGGTTACCTGATTTTCACTTTTCATAGTGTGATCATTTACGCAGTCGGTCGATTCTATTTCTTGAATCGGTTTTCCTTACAAACTACATTTATGCTTCAGCGTTTACCGTGTTATGCTATCCGTTTTTGACCGCCACATTTGTATTGACTGTGTAAATAGCAATTGTCTTGCACTATTTGTGCATGAGCAGACTCTAAACTGTCTTAACTACTTTGTGTGCCTTTATTTCGACGGTATCTTCAGTAATTCTTAATACAGATCTTGTTGGCTATGAGTCGGGCTCGAAACAAACGTCCAAGACCGATCGAGGATCAAAGTGCAGTGGATGCGGACATCGAAAGGATTGCTAATGAAGCAACCGAGGTTTTTTTTGTTGTGTGGTTACCTTATACGTAAGCTGTGACGCTTTTTTTTGCATCATTTTCGAAAGCACACGTGAAATTAGTACTATGGCATGTCGATGCTTGGAACTTTCCGCAACAGGAATGTTTTGAGAGCTAAATTACATTGCACAAGCATATGGCTGTCATAAGTCACAGCAGTTACAAGGGTGCATTTAGTGTGAAATGGTGGTGCGGGGACACGGTACCCCCGCTCCAATGCACTCGATTTTGCACGGTCGGCGGGGATCGAACCCGCGACCCACCGCTCTACAGGCAAACAATTAACCAGTCGACCACGCGGCCATAGTTGAGGAAACCGGTCGGGTGCAAGTAATCTACTCAACATTGAG
>LS901484.1:404282-440284 GCA_900490955.1 Micoletzkya japonica | reverse complement strand
AAAGAGTCGTATTAGGTCCCTAGGCCACTAGCGCTTACATATAAACCAAATAAACGTGAAAAACATCTACACGGACAAGAAAAAACGAAAATAACGAAAATTTTGGGATATTCTGAAATTGCAAAACTACGGTGGTGTGCACGCACACCAGGCGACGTTTCCTAATGTACCCGCCCTAGCCTTTTGTAACTGTAGTGTAAGTCGTAGTGGCTACGTATTTAAATTAACAGTCGGACAGCAAAGCTAGCACTTCGGTCGCTTTAGGTGTATACAAAGTTGCACATGGACGCCTTTTATCTCAGCTGTACTGTCTGCGAGCGATTGTTCCACATGCGTTGTGAGACACTAGTGTGTCGATCAGATTATGAAGACCTCATTGAGAAGAGAGGAAGAGGAGAACGGGAAACATGTTTCGACTGTCGGTAGGAAACTCTCCATTGCTTTTGCTTTAAGCTGCCAGCTCCCTACAAGTAGACTTCATATGAGACAAAGTGATGAGGTGTGAAGCTATGAAATATCATATGTGAAATACGAAGTGCAATACGTAACTTATAGGGGACGGCGGAGCACTCGGTTGGATGTGCTAGAGAAAATTCTCGAGCAGAAGAGGCTGAAGGAGATCGTGCTCAAGGAGCTGAAGGTGAACCATGCGCGGTAAGCATGTATACTATATGCCCCATCATTTGTATGTTCAGTTGGTATGGTGGGTATGTGGGAGGGGACTGCAACCGGCTTATGCTGGGTGCAGGACCCGACCTCCTGGTGTCGGTTCTCGATGATGGGAACGATGGGAGTGAAGAGGGGAAGAGGAGAAAGCGAGTGAAGAACATAGTTCATTCAATGATGAAGGAAACCGAATTAGTACGCTGTTAAAGTATACATTCAAGGCGGTGGCCTCGCTTATCTTGCTCTGTCGAGTCGGGTGGTTTCCCACACGAGAGGAACGAGGGGAGCAAGCAAAGAAGGTAAGCTGTCTTTCCCTTAGTCGCCTTACGATATGTATTTGAAGTTCGAGACAGCGTACACGACATACGCTGCGTGTGCCAAGTATCTCTTGCCGGACAAGACGATGTCATCGAAGTCCCATGTCATGTGTCATCTGCACGTCCGTGAACACGGGATGCTCGGCCAAGTCTTCGAGGAGGCCATCGAACACGTGCATCCCGTGTTCATGGCGAAGTACGAGCGGTATCATATGATACCCGATGGTAAAAGACGTCTTCTTCTCACGTTGGAGAATCACTCGCTACGAGTATCTGCAGAGGATTGCCGTCTTTAGTTCTCACTTTTTCCGTTCTATTTATTGTTCATTCGTTCCTTGTGTGCACTCCGAGAGACAAGGTTGCGTGAAGAGTGCAGAAGGGAGATTGCTATAGCATATTTATATGGTAGAGCAAAATCGAGAGAGGTAACGCCTTGTCTGTGACGGTCTGCTCTGTACTAGATATCAATTTCGGCTTCAAAGAATAAAGCACATTTTACAAAGATTACAATTCGAGAATCTATATGTCTACCGTAAGCGCCAGGCCGTAGGATGATCGGAAGCGCTTCTTTACCAATGTTATTGTTTTTAAGCATAATATTTTCATCAAAACGACAGAAAAATAACTAAAAGAAAAAAATCCGGAAAAAATAAAAGAATTACGGTAGCACAGAAACTTACGTTGTTTAGCATGGGGCGGGATTAGCCTACAATCTACGCAGCGCTCCGATATTTTGCTACCGTGTCCATGGGACTTTCGCGATTACGGTAGTTTTGGCACGTTGCCAAGGCGCTCGTTCTGCCCACCTCTCGCGTTTCATCCTTGATTATAAGGACTCTTTGCGTATTGATTGTGCATTTCTAAAGGATAATGTTTGTTCAAAAATCGCGAAGGTTCGAATGATATAGATTAGCCTGTTTATGGACCTGAAAGTTATCAAAAATTCAAAAGTTGGCGATAAGATTCATTTATTGCGTTCGTATTATTGATTTATCGCATGTTCTCACAGTTGTGCATTATCTCAAGTTATGAACTATCATTTTCAGGCTGAACATACGCCTCTTTCGACCCCCGGGCAGTCCGGAAGGTGCAGCTGGCCTTGGGAAGGAACCGTTGCGCGTTCTCTTCGTACCATGGTTTGTTACTTGGCTATCTCTCCAAATTGCGTTAATGCTCTCACTTGTTATTTCTATTTTATCGCTTTGATTGTTTGTGTAGTAAAAATGGCCCATGATCAAGTCATGAGAATAATTCTCTCCCCTAATTCTCTCTACCAACCTTAACATTCTTTACTCTAAAACTCTCGGCAACTCTGCTCTTGTAGGTTCGTGTCTCCCGTAAGAAGTTCGTCGTCCACGGCAAGATCACTCGCCAGAAGTCCGCTGTCTATATCGGAATCCAGGCCGCCAGCTGAAGGCCGCCGGAGCGACAGTGTGAGTGTTTAATTCTGTTTATTCTGATGATAGCTTTTGTTTTGCGGAAACGGCATTCGAATTTATGATGAGCATGCAGTCTCAGGCGTTCACTTTAGCCCGTGGTGTGACTTTTCGGAGTTTGTATGGTTAAATCGAATGGAAAATTTGAATCGTCGAGATCAGACTCACATTTTTCATTTTTATTTTCGACAAATTTCGCACCCATCCCATTGAGCTCAGCAAAAACTGAACGACTTTTCCAACACAGTTTTTCATGCCCTTTCGAATGGTATATGCACCGACCGGATCGGCGATGCCGAGGTCAGACCATCTCCTTGTCAAATATAGGCCTAAGTAAAGGTGCAACAAAGTCATTGTAAAGGCAATAGACAGGAATAGTTTGTGAAACGATAGCACAGTAAAAGGGTAAAAGGTTGTGTTTATCGGTCATTAAGAGGCGTGTACGGTATTTATTATACTCTTGCACTTGTTTCCTCACGCGACCGATTGAACGGGATTTGAGGAGCTAGGAGAGAGGAAGAAGGCGAAATGAAGGAGAGGAGGCAGCTCTCGGGTGAGCTATGTTCATTTCTTTCATAATGTCTTGTTTATCATGTAATGGGGATAGTCAAATGCAGTCAGTCAAATGCGAAGGCTGCATTTTTTTTGAAGGCTGCTGAATAGTGAAATTTTGACGACAATACCTAAGTTACAGTGTCCAATAGATAGAGAGGACTATGCAATGAAGCGTAGATAAAGATGGTTACTTTCGTCGAGTTTATCTTATAGATATGATTGTTTTGCAACAGATCAAAGTGTTCAACTTTACCAAGTGACCGATTATGTAGAGAGTTCTGAAACATATGGAATGCATGTTTCTTTCATCCTTCACGTGAGCTCTGGGAGACAGCAAAGCTCAGCTCATGTTGACTGATCGCTCTCTTTCTTCATTCTTCATACTCCCCCTCCCACCTTCGAATGACTTGACTCATGAGGTCTCTCCATGGGAGAGGTTCGTGAAAGACGAGGAAAAGGGAGAAGGTTAGTAGAGGGGGAGAGGGGTTAAGAAGGGGGAAGGGGCTCTGATCTTACCCGTCCCTCTGTTGTAATGCATATCTGCCTGCCTCTTAGTCCTTCTTCCTCTGCACACTTTTCACTACGTTTTTCACTTGCGAACTCGGAGTGTTGTGAGAGGTTTTGAGTAGTTTGATTGGGAGGTATGTGAAGGGTGAATGAAGGGGGGGGGGGGGAGTAGGATAGCGTTTCGTGGGGAAGGGTAATAGGGGGGTAGGCAAGTCGTCCAGGATGGATCACGAGAAGGTATTTTGTTGCGCGAAGCTCGGAATTTGAATATTTTCGTAGAGGGAAATGAGTTTTGTAATGAATTCGACGAGAATTCGCATTAGGATCCTTCGAGGATTCTCGAAGGACCGACGATCAATCAGAAGAGAGACATTTGTTGCACTCTCAATTTCACTCTCTGACACTACCCGAGGGGGAGGGAGGACAAGGAGGGAGTAGAGAGAAAAAGAGGGAGAGTGAGTTAGAAGGAACGAGTGAAGACTCGTAGACACTCTCCTTCATTTCCTCGATATCTCTTGATAACGATTCCCCCTTCCAGTCCATCTTACGTGTTCTTGAATTAGTTCCGCTTTTATCAGTAAGTTCACAACCGTGTAGTCTCACTATTTCACTCTTAAATATACCCGAAGCATAGCTCAGCATGCTTCAGTCCACTGCATTTAACTCCATTCCACACGAGTTCTACAAGATCAATTTGATTTCCCCAAATTGGAAGCTCGCGAATTAAGCGAATCTTCGGTTGTTTTGGCAGTCTTCTTCCATAATAAATAGAGTGAAGCGTGCCTCTCTCTCTCATCCTTTCCTGTGTCAACTCTCACACATATGCAAATAGTAAGCAGCTGTCTTCAAACTTCTCTCGAATTTCGGGTCCTTCGCCTGGGTATTGTCACGAGGAGATAACACAGCCTCGTTCGAGTCCTCCAATAAGTCTACTCGTTCGATGCCTAGAAACAGCATTATTGCTTGATAGTTCGATGGCATGATCACCTGTTCAAAACTTTTCCCTTTTGCAGTCTGGATCCAGTAAAGTTTTTTTTTTATTTCACGTAAATTAATAGGGTCTCCCCTTAGCCCTGAACGTTCTTTCGCTCTTCTCACTCCATTCTCCTTACCTTTTTTGCCCGTATGGATACCTATCGAATGCATGAAGCTGAGTGACTGAGGTAGACCCCTCCAATCCCTCTTTCCCCTCCTTCTCTAACTCTTACCTCACCTCTCCTCTCCCTCCCCCCTTTCTCCTTCACTTCTCCCTCCATTCCTGCCCTCCTCTCCATTCCATCGTTCTCTTTTTCCATTTGAGGTAGTCTCCGATTGCAGTATCTCTCTTCTCTTCTCTTGTCTTCTCGTCTCTTTCTTTCTTCCATTTTACTCCTTAAGACCATCCGAACATTGAAAAGAAACTTACTAAACGCTATGCTTCGCGAGCATTAGTCAAGCTTACAATAACCCGGAATGTTCTCAAGTGGAAAGCCGTTTATTCCATTTACTGTAAAATCCGGTTGCCAACGAAAAAAAAGGATGATTCTTTTGTTTCTTAAAAAGGAAGCGTCATGGGGAAGTGAGTTACGCGGCGGCTTATGGAACAAATGGCCCCCCGCTTTGTCTAAACTAACAAGGAATGGAACCATTCGGGTTTCGACACAAAGCATCTCTGCCATCGCAATATATCATGAAGTTTCAACAGTTCCGCTTGATCTCTAAGCATTTAATCTCCCAGCAATTCGAATTCTCGTGTATTCTCCTCTCTCCCAATATCTCAGTATCTGCCTGTTGGTCAGCATTATGAAATCACTCAAAGTGACTTGATTCGAGTTAGCTAAAAGTGACGCTTAAATCTATACATTCTTTCGAGTTTGACTGCCAACCAAACATTCCACAGAGATGAAGGCACGGAGTAGTGTGTTCGAATACGCCTCACCCCGCGTTCATCTGAACCGGGCTGCGGGATTACTGTAACAATCACGCGTTTCAAACGTCACTGCACCATGCGCATACTGTATGACTGTAGACAGGAAGGCTATAAGTAGCCACCAGTTTAGGTATGTTATAATTATCTGCAACGTCTTACCTTATCATAATCTACCACTCCGTTCACTTTGTCAGTCCCCTTCACTCTTTTATTCTTCCTGCTATATCTTCCCACCTGCATACCCTCTTTCTTCTTCCTTCTCTCTATCTCTCATGTTCCTCTCCCTCCCCTCTACCTCCCCTCTACCTTTCATACCTCCCTCCCTACCCTTCTCCCCTCCCTCTTCTGCTACTCCAATCTTTCTAATTCGCTTCTTCCACACTGCGCCCACAGCGACCTAATCTAAACAAGGGAATCGGCAAAGAAGTCAACTTCTTCTTCGTCTTCTCTTCTTTCTTCTCTCCTTCTTCCCCATTCCTCCCTCATTTATTCTTCATACCGTTCCCTTTCAGATTCCTCTTCTCCATCTTATTATTGTCATTTCCTCCCTCACTCATCTTTCTCTCTCATTCATCTCGCACTTACTTTTGATGGCTAGAGTTAGCCAGAACACGTGTAGTAGGAATAGAGAGGGAGGGATGATAGAGATGAAGGGAAGAAATGAAGGGGAGAATGTTCGTAGAAAGACTACCTCGTCCCGCTTGTCACACAGTACTCTGCTCTTTTAATTCGCGCAAAAAAAGCTAACCCCAGTTCACTGTTCTATATTTCATTGCGATTCACTTTTGCACATGTTTACACACCTAAATTTTCGCCTTTTCCGAGATTCCTATTCAAAACACCAAAGAGTTTTTGCAGCCATAGTTCATACTACAATGTCGGCCACCTTCCTCAGTAGATATATCCCTACTTCCTCCACTTCCCTTCCCTCTACTCTTCCCTCCGTCTTCCCCTTCTCTCTACTTGCATTTACTCCAAGTCGTCGTGTTTTCATCACTCAGGGGCCCTTATTCGAGACATTCCCTGTCCCCGCCGAGATTCCTTTTTTCTCCTCCTTTTCTCTTCTGTAGTCAGCCTTTTCTTATGAAGTTACTTGCACATACCATTTTTTTGCATCACAATATTCCGCACCTCACTGTTCACTTAAATTTATGTTCGGCATGATGATTTAAATCATAATGCCCAATATTATGGGATGATTTCATAAATTTTGGTTCTATTTCTTCATAAGCTGTTCATATCTTCCATAAAATTCTTTTTTAGATGAAATATATGCTTTTTATGAAAGAAAAAAAAATTGCCAGTCACTGTTTTGCGCATGCCTTCTGTCTCATGAATACCCCATGATTACTGTATAGCCCTCAACTCATAGTCGTTTCCCATCCCTTGTCAGTCCATCTCCAGAATACTCCTTGTCTCTTCTTCCGTGTTCCCCACAGTGCCCATTGAAGTCTCCCCAATAGGTTCGCTTTCCCATCGCAGGGAATCCCCTCTTCCCTTCGCCTTCTTCAGTCTATTCCTCCTTCCAAGTGTCGACTCACAACAAAGAAGAATCGTCGTTGTTTGTAGCGAACGACGACCATTCATTCCCCGTCTTTCTCTTCTTCTTCTTCTGAACTCCATAACATCCTCTCAACTGACTCACTCTGTGATGAGTGCGTACCAAGTGCTTCTCATAATTCTGTCTCTTTTCGCTTCCTGCACAGTACCATCCTGGTATGAAGTCTGGACAATAAGGATAGTCCTATTAATTCGGACCATTCATCCCACCCTTCCTCCACTCCTAGTACGATCCACAGTGTTCTGCCGCAAAACCTTTGGAAAGCGAAAAATCATTCCGACATTTACTATTATTAAAGGAAAATGAACGTTGAGAGAGCTGCACAGTTCTTTCCGCTAACCACCGTAAAACTTCAGCCGGAGCCGGAGATTAGCCTAAGCTGGCATTTTGCCAAAAGAGTTTCACTGTATTTAGCGAAATGCGCTGTAAAGATTTCCCAACGTTTTCCTCCAATAATAATACCGGTGCGCCGCACACCACGAGTGAAAGATTAGGAAGGTGAAGGGAAGAGCTTCAGCATAGGCATTAAAGCTAACATCATACTCATTCTCAGGATCTAGGTACTAGAAGTTCACAAAGATGAAGTTCTTACCATTTTCGCTTTCCAAAGGTCTAGAATATTGTGGATCCCCTCCAGTCTCACAGTGTTTCCCGTTCTCGTCCACTACTACTTCTCCCCTTGACAAACGACCATTCGTCTCTCTCACTCCTCTACTTGTCCCTCCACTCTTCTTCTTCTTCTTCTGCCCATCTCAGTATTCCCTTCTACTTCACTCAATTCTCTGTCTAATTCCCTTATTCCCTCTCCTCTCCCTTCGTCTCTTTATCTATCTCATAATGTGCTCTCAAATGTCCCCTCCCAGTTCGGACTCCCTTATGATGGATCATCTTCTCCTTTTTCCTCTTCCTCCCCTCCTTTCATCCCTTCCCTTGCCGTCTTCCAACCCTTCTCATTCCCGTCATGTCCTCTCCTCGTGTTCTCTTCATTCGTGTGAGTCCTACCCTCCTTCCCTTCCTCTTCTCTTCGTCGTTGTCGCTTTAAGTTGCCTTGTTGTGTGCAACAAAGGAAGGTGTGAATTGAGGTGGAATGGGGACGCGAGGGAGTGGCGAGTCGTTGGGGGCGATAGTCTCGGACTCGGACGAGAACCACTTCCCCGAAGAGAACAACGACATCTCGCGGTATGCTCACACCACTTCCTTTCCACGCTGCAATATTGTATCACGTAAAGCTCTCTCCTAGAGTCCTATAAGCAACCTTTTCGTAGCACCAATGTCTACCTTCGACTGGCTAATTTGTCTATTTCCGGAGTAGACTAAGCGTTAACCGCGCATTATGCATCACCTTTCGACAAGTAAACCTTCGATGTTTCAGTCATGTATAGCCTAGAGCACGTTAGGTACGCGATGCTTATTTGGTTTCCGATTTTCAAGCCACGAATTATGTTTCAGTAGTGCGCGTGTCTAATCCTCAGGATCTCTACCATTAATCCGGTTACCTTCCAATAGATGACTATAATTGAGCAATTTGTGTTGATAAACAGGAAGGACTTGTTGTTCCAGACAGATTAGATGGGCAAGTGTTCGTGAGCGGGACAAGAGAAATCACAACAACAGTCTTCGAAGGACCGGCACTCTTCCCGCGATGAAGAAAGGTTGGCGTTCTAGTTAGTAGTCACTTAGGCCACTCTTTCCTCTCTTGGTTCTTTCGCCTTTCCTCTATTACCTTCTTCTTCTACTTGTTCGTTGTCCTTTTCCTCTCACAAATACGAGCTTCTTCTCGGAAGGCAGATATGGGCAGCACAGCATACAAAGTAGTCCAGCACAGAGAATATCTATCTACTTCCACTCTCTTCGTATTTTGATTCTTCCGATTCAGAAGATGAGGATAAGAATGAGAATGAAACACCCAAGAGAGCTCGTAAGACCTTATTTATTGCTTTCCTTTCTTCTTCCATTTCTTCTTCACGAGTGCTGTCTTGCTGTGGCGATTCCCAGAAGCATGTCCTCATTTCTCAACCCATCATCTCACACTAATTCAAATGATATCAGCTTCATCGGGAGATACTGCATCGCTGTTTGCTGTGTGTAAACCACAACTGGGATTTTAAAGGAAAATAAAGAAATCTTTCCTGGGGCAGTTCACTGGAATTCATAGAAATGAAAAGTTGCGTGTGAGCATCAACCCTTGTGCATGAAACCACCCCCCCCCCCCCTTCTCATAGTCAGAAAGGAAGCTTCCCATTACAGGCACGATCTCAGCTTCTCCCGTCGTCGATCCATCCATTTTCTCCGCTTCTCCGCACTTTCTCAATGTTCCGCGAGGCCACATGTCAGGAAGGTTCGATCTTATCCTAAGACATCATCCGACACTCCAATATCCCGCCTTGATTGGATACTTAGCTCAAAATTTGTTTTTTTTCACGTCAGGGTTCAAAGAGCAGGGCCTAGATGAAAGGGATATAAGGGACTGATCAAAATACGCCACAGAAAAATGTTTGAATATTCAGTCAGTTTGCAAAACAGGTCGGATGGTGCCTGAAACTAGAGACGGAGGGGACATGACTTTCCCTTCCTCTTTCCCACAATTTTTTTCTGTCAAATGCCTCAACTTATCTAGTTTCCATGATACTTTTCTGCGTTCACTTCCTTTTTTAGCTAGCATTAACTAAGACTTTCTAACGTCTCTTGTTCTGATAGATAATGGAGGGTGAAGTGGGAGTGGTGGGAGAAGGACAAAAGAAGAGAGTTCGTCAGGGTGGACTTGTACTAGTCTCGTGCAATCTTTGTTGGTGAAAGGCTATCGACCAAGTGTTCGCCTTCTGTCATTTACTGTAGGACTTCGTAATCCGCTTCTGACGCGTACTTCACAGCCTAGAATTGCCCGTGTTGCATACAAGCGAAGGGATTTTTATGAGGCTAAAATAAACTATTAATAAAGCGAAAAAAATGTAAAACTATTTTTGTAATGTGGATTGCTGTCAAGGCTGGGATAAAAAATTTAAAACCAAACAAAAAAATTTTTTGGTCAAAACAATTTTGAAAACCAAAAAAACCAAAAAAATAACAAAAAAAACATTATTTTGATCTCTCCTGTGTTTTTTCTCTTTTGGTATTGAAACATCTCTTCTCTTTTCTTTTATAGGAATGTAGCTTAATTTTCAAGGTCATTTTTTTGTGAAATAAAATTTTTTCTGCATGGTTAAGCCGATTGCAAAAAAGAGTATTCTTCCCAAATTTTATAAACGATTTTTGCCATATTTGAGACTTGTAAGTGTATGCAAAGCACAACCCTATGACAAAGAAATCGGTATTTTGTAAAGCTAATGTATTTCTGAAGGTTAAAGGGCCCCTCTGAGCACTTTTTGACCCCTAGGCTTCATCTGAAAGAGCAATGTCGAAAACCTACAATCCTAAATTTTCATCTTTTTCCCGCCACTCTCCGCTGTTCAAATGAGGCAAGAAGTTTTATGCAAAGTTACATTGCTCTTCAGGGACCGCGCGAATACGAATGTCATTTTGAGAATACTGTAGCGCGCGAGCGGTCTGATTCGTAGGCATCGCTTATCGAAAGCATGAAGACATTTGTGTTCTGATACAGATAAAAATAAATGAATGTTCAAAATGTGCTCTTGAGGACTGGTAATGTCCTCAGAGGGGCCCTTTAAAATGAACGTTTTCATGTGCTCTATCGACCACATTTTGAGAATTTTTTTGTTCATTTTTTGTCGGTCAAAACCAAAAAAGTCAAACACAAAATTTTTTGTCGAAAGAGCCAAAAAAACAAATCAAAAAAGTCAAACAAAAGATCCCAGCCTTGATTGCTGTAAGATTTAAGTTCTTACTTGCATCTCAAAGAAATAAATAGTTTGATGTAGTCCTTTGCACGTTCAGGATTCCATATTGTTTTTTTCTCTATAGTTTCACTATGCCTATGCTGATAAACATTCATTCTTTTCAGGACGTCTCCTTCAGTGATGAGTATGAACTCCGAGCCTGAATCTTGCATCGATGACATGCCGTACTTACATGGAGCCGACGATGACGACGACCTCGAGTTTACAGGTACGTCGAGGGTTGAGCTATCAATTATTGGGAAACGAGATTATTCTATCTTGAAATTTGGAATAGCTAGTAGGTAAAGTTGACCAAGTCACTCATCCACCAACAGCGTCCGTTGTGTTGAATTGCATGTGGCTATGAGTTTAAACTAGTTGTGGATTGTTTTTTTCATTTTATGAGTTTTGGAAACGATTTCAACAGCTAACCAGCCAATAACGGTGAGTATACAATATGGATTGGACTCAGCTTTTCCTTTATAATTGAAAGTCATTTTGAATGTTTATTTGATTTTTGCCAGGTATTTGGACTTGACTATTCTCAGAAGCTGTTTATATTCCCTCATCGTAATCCTCCCCGTGTCCGACCTCTCTCCATCCCCGTTCCATCTCATTCCCAGTCTTTCGTCCGTTCTTTCCTTTAGCCTTATGTGTACCCTGCGAAGGAGAATTCACTATACATCATATTATCCTTCTCTCGTGCTCATAATTGTAGTAGCTCGACAAGTAATATATGCGCCCCCAGAGCCTCCCTTCCCCTTCTTTGCTCATTCCGAATCCTGAAAAGAGTTCCGCCGCTTTTCTGCATGAGATAAGCATATAGAGTCAAGATTAGAATGTATTTACGAATTCCCTGAGGACAGGCTGAGATAGACTGATGAATTCGGGGTGGATGGGGTGCATCTTTGTGTGAAGAGGGAGAGAAGAATAGAGTTATATGGACGGAGAGGAACGAGACAGAGGAAGAGTCGAGGAATAAGGGTGAGAGGAGGAAGAAGTCGTCAAATGGAAGGAGAGAGTGAGGCTGAGCATTGTCTATCTGCCATCTTCAGTCATCTTCTGTACAATATGCCAAGAGCCTTCTCTCCGTCATCTCACTTGTAGTCTCTCTCACAGTTTCTCCACTCTCTCTTGCAGTCTGCTCAGTATGTCAAGCCGAGCTACAATTCGTACTTATTCATCGTTATCCACTCACTCAGTCACTCAGTCGCCTTCTCACTTCTCCTCCTTCTTCTCTTCGTCTCTTTTCTTTCCTCTTCCTTCCTTCCCTCCATTAACTGCTAACAAAGCAGAGATGCCTCGCCTACACTTCTAAAGTCATTCCTCGGCACTCTCGCTCCGTATCCCTCCTTCTCATTCTACTTCTCCTTCTCCTTCTCCTTCTCCTTCTCCTTCTCCTTCTCCTTCTCCTTCTCCTTCTCCTTCTCCTTCTCCTTCTCCTTCTCCTTCTCCTTCTCCTACTCCTTCTCCTACTCCTTCTCTCCTCGCAAACCTCATCGTCAACTGCATTCTATTCTCTTTGTCCATTCTCGATGCAATGAGTGGACGTGTCGTGCTCTCGTCGAGGGTAATAGTGAGTCTTCGCCTCTTCCCTTCCCTCCCCCGCTTGACGCTCCTTCACCCTTCTGCACCCCTACCCATCGTCTCCTATTCCCCCTTTCACTTATATGAGCCCCTTCCTCTACCCAATCCACCCTCACCCCTCTTCATTACGCATTCGCATTGGCTTTCCATTGCGTACTTTGATATATGCAACGAATTGGCCGTCTTATGCTTCTTTCCCTTCCTTCCTTGCCTTGTATCTCGTAGTCCTTCTCTTCTCCTCGTTGCCCTTGTCCGCTCAACTCCCATTCTCCTTCTTTCCTTCATTTCGTCTCTTCTTCCTTTTCTTCAAGTGTATCCAAGTGTCAGAATCCGATGTCCTTCAAGTGACGAGTGCCTGAATTGAGTGGCACATCAAGGGAGAGGAGAGTGCGAGATCGGTCGAACTTGGAGAGTAGAGGGTAGAGGGTAGAGGGTGGTCTGGGATTGAGGTGTCGAGACTGGACTGTAGTCCCTGTAGAGGAATCACATGGAACAGTTGAAGACGACCTCATCTCCGTTCTTATTCTTCTTCTTTCCGTGTATTTGTCTCTCGAATCTGTAATTCGAGTCACGGTGTCGTTCCCTCAATTGTCCAGTCTTCCCTCCTCCTCCTCCTTCTTCCCTTCAACCTACAACCTCTCCCGGCCTTCACTCCTTGCATCTTCCTTCCCTCACATCCCTCCTCCTCTTCCCCTTTTCCCTTCTCCCCCGTCCCTTTCATTTCGTCCATAACTTGTCAATGCTTCCATCTCTTGCATTCACGTTCTCAAGAGAGAACGGAAGGTCTCTCTGAATAGGGGAATGTGTGTACTTGTGTTAATGCTTGCTCCAATAATCACACTTATCCCGTGTGCCTCCCCTTCTGCCTCCGTCTGTGCCTGCCCTTCCCTCTCAGCCTTCCCTTCTCTCCTCTATCCCTACGTCTCCTCTCGTCTTCTTATCCTTTCACACTCTCTCCTCCTGTTACCGTATCTCACCTGTCTCTCTCACCAATCAAAGTACCGTATCTCCTCGTCTCCTCTTCTCTTCCCTAGAAGCATCCCTTCATCTCCTCTATCCGTCTACTCTTTCCAATAACCATAATGTTCTTCCTCTACCCTCCCATCCCACCCTCACTCGTCTCCCGTCTCCCTTATCTCACTTGTCCTCTCGATCCTACCCTACCTCTTCTTCTTCTTCCTCTTTTCCTCTCCATCTTTGAGTGGCATCTTCTTCTTACTCCAAGTCACCGTCTTCACAATATTCGATTGTGTCGAAGAAGCAATTCCTTCGTTCTTCGCTGCTTTCTATGTAAATTCTTCGTTCGATGGAGTCGCAATCTCATCAAAAGTAGCCCCTTCCATAAGTCAGTCATGGAATAGACTCACAGACTCCGTATTCTATTATCCCAGCGAGTGCGCTAATTGGAAGTAGTAGCATGGGATAGTGGTCCCCCTTCGTCCATATTGATAGTGGTCCTCCGTACTCGTGGACTCGCACCGTTCGCCTTCTTTCCTCTTTATGTGTACTCTCAGTAGCATCCCCACACCCTCATTAACTCAATTTGCCTTTTCTCGTTCGAAAGGCGAAAGCAGACGAGAGAGAAGAGAGACGAGAAGAGAGAAAAGAAGGAAGAGGAGGAAAGAGGGAAGATGAAGGAGGACGAGTAGCGAGTAGTGGAAGGTATGGAGGAGGGAGACAACGGGGGAATGAAGAGGACGGTTGATGAAGGGTGGTCGGATGACAGGAAGGGAGAGAAGGGGGAGAGAGTGGATGGGGTGAGAGGGATGCGAAATCCGACCGTCCTCTTCCGTTGCCCCTCTCCTCCTCCTCCTTCTCCCCTTCTTCTTTCTCTCTCCTGCAATTCCGTCGTTAAACGAGGCTTTGTGAACTTCCTTCTATAAGTCAAATCTCCTTCACCAAAGACTATTTATCCTCCTCCGTCTCTTGCATTCCCCGCAGCCTCTCTCCTCGTCGTTTCCCCATCCCCTTCCCCTTTGCCCTCGCTTCCCCCTCATCCCGTCGTCCCTCCAACCTCCATATATTCTTTCGTCTTTCCTCGTCTCTCATCCCTTGACCATCGCAATCACATTGTCGTTGCCAGTGCTCGTTTGTGTCCTCCTCCTCATCCCTAGGCGATATGTCTCGTTTTGCCCACACTTTGCTTCTTTTCGCACTTTTCTTCTCCATACACCAAGTTGCTTTTTCCGTCTCTCCAGACGGCATCTGAACCTTCCAAAGCTACTCCCTCCCATCCCTCTTATACATTATCTTATAAATTCCTGTCAACATCTACGTTCTCTGTAGCTTGCAAGGTGACATTATTTCTATGCAAATACAACTTTTCTAAAATATGGCATTCTCCTTTGTAATAATTATTTTTCTGAATACTAAGTATTGTTAGTTTTACACTTCCCTTACCACTGTATGCATGTTAACTTAGTAGTTAAGAAATGTGGTCTACGGCTTTGTGATGGATGTTGTGTAATACCAAGATACCGTTTAGAGGCAGTTTCTATGGTAATTTGGTGGTGAAATATATTGTACTTCTAGTTTTTCACAACATATTGCGAATTTGCCATAGGAAAATGAAGGCTGTGAAGTATACGCTTTCTGAAATTTATGACTAGTATCTGTGTAATGCAGATATTTCACATATAGGAATGTAACTGCTACGATATGCGGTGTTGTCTGTTGTTCTGCATGCTGTCAGTAGTAGTGCTTCCCTCCTCCCCAACCCCCTCAACGCCCATCCCCTCACTTCGCTTTACTCTTTCATCTGCTCTGCCTCCTTCCCCTTCCCTCGTCTTAGCCTCCGTTCTATCTCTCAACCTCGTGGAATCTCTTTGTTTTGCTGTCTTCCTCCCTCACATTTATTGTCGCTACACAACGAGACTGCACACACTAATTTGTCTCTCTTCTCCTCCTGGGGGAATGGTTGTGTCCTTCGTAAGGAGTAGTCGAGAGGGTGGACACGGCTATCACGATCTAGAGGCCTTCCATCCTTGTCTCCAACTTCTTTTACCTAATAATTCGAGAGGGCAACCGTACAGTACTGCAATTCGTGAAGGTCGAAGAAACGAAGAGAGCAATTGACTTTATTTTAACATAAGCGGAGAATCATAAAAGCTTTGAAGATAGTAAGAGCTCCTTCCGATTAATGGTCTCTTCTGTGTTCCCCGCCCTCCCATCCATCGGTTCTTCTTGTCTCTCTCATCCTTTATTCGCTTCCTCCACCCTCGCCTCTCCTCTCCACTAACACCACCCATCGGAAACGGAGATGTGCTTTCTTCCCTCGTCTCTTCGTCCCTTCCCCTCTCTGCTCTTCCTCTTCCTCTTCCCTCCTCCCCTTCATATCCATATCTATGTATCGCAGACATGTCATTCATTCAAACAAGAGAAGAACGAAGTTGAAGGAAGGGCGAACAAGGGTCTCTCTATCTCCTCTTCTTGTCTTTCATTTCGAAGAAGGCGTTCTCAGTGTTCGCTCTTCTTCCGATTATACGGTTCTTTCCCACCTTTCCTGCAAGTGTATTTTCTGCATACACGTTGACTCCTGACTGCCCATACAAGTTGATATTACGAGTCGTTGCTCGGTGAACGTCGCGTGTACATGTCTTTGGTGAGTTGTCTGCTCCTCGACGCAATTGATCTTTCTACCTCGGAATACCCTTACTCGGTGCAGTCGACAAGAGTGCAGTTTGTAAGCGGATACTGTGAGAGGCGAATGAATGTATGAATAGTGAGTCCTTTGGCTAT
Source organism: Micoletzkya japonica (assembly GCA_900490955.1). NCBI lineage: Eukaryota > Metazoa > Nematoda > Chromadorea > Rhabditida > Diplogasteridae > Micoletzkya > Micoletzkya japonica. The sequence goes on along the minus strand of LS901484.1, from coordinate 424,175 downwards.
TCCACCTACTCAGTCGACTGATTATGGTCAGATCCCCTTCTTGCCACTTCCTACCCTACTTCCATACTCCCCTATAATTGTTCCGGGCGTAGCTCCGATTCCGGGCCCTCAAGCGTAATACTATTCAATTCTAATACGCACTATCGGAAAGTTTTGGTGGTGATCTCAGAAAGCATTGACTCTCATCGATATTTTATTCTAGAGCGAAACAGTGTTGTCTAAAAGCGCGAAAAATCTGCTAAATAGCGCAACTCCTAAAACAGAATTATGGTGCGTTCAGTGTCGATGGGGGGTAAAAAATCCTCGATTATTTGCTGTGATTCTTAGTTGACATTCGACGAAAAGCGGCCAGATTTTCCTTGAAATGTCAGTAATTCTTCGACGACGTTCGAAGAAAGCGGTTATTCTTTTCTATCTTTCAACGAAAAGCGGTCGGGTCCCTTTCATCTTTATTAAAATCAGACCGCTTCTCATCGAATGTCAACAAAAATCATAGCGAATAATCGAGGATTTTTGACCCCCTTCGACACTGAACGCACCATTATAATATTGACGAAAATGTTCCGTCAGTAAACTCATTCCTACTTTGTCTGATCTCTCTTCATACCGCTTCGCTCTCTCGTCGGAAATAGGAATGAGACGACTGACGGAACTTTTTACTCAACCGTACGTTCCGTTCTCCTCGACTATACCCGTTCTCTTCCCATTCCTTTCCTTCCCCTCTCCACTCCCCTTACCTCTCTTCTTTCATTGGTCAACACGACACCTCAGAGTCCTCTTCTCCCCTTCTCTCGCTCATCTTTTCTCCCTTTCCCTCTCCTTCATCTCTTCATTCTACCGCATACTCATCTTATTGCTTCATTCTCCATTGAGTACATTGATGTGCAATCCCTGCTCACTCAACCTTCCCCCATTCCTCACTAGCAAACCTCCTATTCTTAAATCCGTCTGTTCTATGATAGCTCGACTCCAAAATTGAGATGGTCTCGTGCTTCCTTTTTGTTGTCTTTGCTTCTCCATATATTGTACTCGAATCTCGAATTTCTCTCCCTTGAAACCTAACTCGTCGTGCTTACTTTGTATGTAGCCACCCTCTCTCTATCTCTCTACTCACTTCAATTCCCGCTCGATCTTGTGAGTGACAGTTGTTAGTAGAGGAACATCTCCTCAGTCATACTTTACTCTCTTCGTATCTACCTCTTACTTGTCGACCCTCTTCTCCATTGCCTCCCTCTCTGCTTCCCTCCGATATCCCTCACCTCTACCCTTCCCCTCCTTCCTGCTCTCCTCCATTCCTTTGCTTCCTCATCTTCATTCCACAGAGAGGACAGACCACCTGTCGTATCCTCCTTTCCTTCCCTTTTACCTCTTTCTCTCCTTTTCCCTCCCTCTCTTCTCTCTTCTCTCTCTTCCCTCGTACTCTCCCCCTCCCACACCTTCCCTTCTGTCACCTAATTCATTGCTTCTCATCGCGTGTTAATTGTCCATCACTACATCGATCAGTCCTACCCCCTAATGTCTCTTCTTCGTCGTCTCGTCCATCTCAATCAAATTCATCGGGATCCCTTCTGTACTTGGTTCACCTCTACCCTGTCATGCATCGAATCCCTTCAATACAATTGGCTGTCCTCCCCCTCTTCGAATCCCTTCATCATCCCCTCACTGTATCTCTCCCTCTCCTCTCTCGACTTCATCAATCTTGTTGCACCTTCTCCTGTCTTCTTCTTTACTTCACTTCAATCTGTTCCTCTCCCATTCCTCCTCTTCTCTCTTACATCATTCCACTATCCGGTAGTGCTCTTCGTCCCATTCCTCGATTTACACATTCCCTTCTTCTCGCTCCCCTACTCATCCCTCATCTTTGCCTTCCCTTCTACATCAGATCATGTCTATCTTATCTTCCCCTGATACCAGTGGTTCGCAGTCTCCTCCTCTCTCTCTAGTTGTTCTTCGGTCTGTCGACACCTCGTGATCCCCTATGCTCCTCTCCCCGTCCCCCTTCATCCCTTCATTCCTCGCATTCCCTTCGTGTCCTCCATCCATCTCCATAATCGTGTGCTTCTTCAGTCGTCGTATGTCCTCTCCTCCATGACTGATTCGGGGGACTCAGTCGATCTTCCCCTCACGGGGGGCACGACGGGCTCGGCCCCTTCCACAGGGGGAGGCCCTCCAGTGTCCGCTGCAGTCCACAACTGTGCCAAGTCCATCATCGACCGAAAACTACGCAAGTTCGCATCGGAGACCTCGTTCGCTACAGAGACAGCGAGTGAAGCGAGTGAGAAGGAAGTACAAGGAAGGGGACGGGTGTTCACGATACGACCTGTCCAGTTGAGAAATGGAGGGAGGAGGAAGAGACACGACTCTGATGCGAGTGGAAGTGCCGGCAGTGAAGCGACAGTGGCCAGTGGAACTGCCACTCCTGTCAGACATCTCAGGAGACGACCGAAGAGTGCCAGCAATGCTGATATGAACATATCACTCACCAGTGCTACTATCCACAGGTAAGAAGAGAGAGATCTTGGGAGTCTGTAGTGGGAAAGATGACGAGGGTAGAGAGCGAGTGCTACTATGCGAGGTTAATAGACCGATTATGGAAGAGTGGAGAGAGTTGAGTGGGTAGGGAAGGGTGGAAGGAGTGGAGTGTATGGGTAACAGTCTGGAGACGAATGCCGACGACGACGTCGTGGGCATGGCCATTCCTGAAGGGAACCAACGACGACCCAGCAACATTTACATCTTCGACGACGACTCCATTCACGAGTTCGAAGATGACGATGGTGAGTACGGTGCAGTCGAGTAAATGGGTACGTCGGTAGGTCACTCTAAGCATAACGATGTAAGAATCAAAGTAACAGACGTACTCGTTTATTTTACTGTTGAGGCTATTGAATGCGGAAAGTACAATTCGTGTGCTATGCTGAATAGACAGCTGAATGCTCGCATATCTTAAAAGTTCACTTGATGAGGAATGCCAGTTTTCAACTTGCAAAATAGTCGAAATATGCTCCTCCATCCATGATCTGAAACATCTAGGAAACTTTAGGAAAACGATCATAGTGTTCTCAGTTGAATATCTGCAAATAATGGTCCGCAATATGCACTCGGAGAACTAATTTCCTCTTCGCAGTTGTAATATTCTTTGAGAAGTTGAACTTTATTGATTTTTATGTGGAGTCGTTTAACATCTATAGTCTTACGATTTTGAGTGGAGCGCTTTATTACGGTTAGAAAAACAATGTTGCACAATATTGTAGAAGCTTTATAAATAAGTTTTAACAAACGAGAAAAATATCTCGAAAATTAGCAAGCCAAAAAGAGTTACAGGTATGAATCACTTACCGGTTAGTATAAAAAGAAACTGTGATTAGAATTTTTTTTGCGAAATGTATAGCGATAAGTAAGACAAAACAGTAATGAATGTCTCGTATGCCTAGACATAAGCTGCCCTTGACACTTTCCAATTTTCATTCGTCTTCTCAGTCGTCCACCACGTACATAGTCATCCCGCTTCTTTTCTGACATAAGTGGACGATATAATGATGAAAACAGAAAATTGAGAAACGTGGGATAATTGTATGAATACTTTATTGGACTCAACTAGAATCATAGGTATAACCGTACGAGAGTAGGCCAGACCTCTTCCTCCGTCCACGCAAATGTGCTAGGTCTGCTCTCAACACTCATCATTCTTGATAATTTCCAGCTGGCGATTTCCATGTGTAAGAATTCAAGTACACAACATCAACGATCTCGTGAGCAAGCTTTCGACTAGCATAATCTCAAGTATTTGTGCGTATTTCGTGACTAGTCATCCCACTACCACTCCACCTCTCGAAATAGTTATTGTGCATAGAACTTTCTCCCCTTCTCCGTCTCCCGTCTTCCTGTTACTCCTACTCGCCCTCCACGTAATCTCTTCCCCTCCCCTCTTCTCCGTCTTTCCCTCCTTTCCTTCTTCTTCTCTCCGAGTAGTCTGTCATCGTCAGCCTTCATTCCCTTCTATTACTCAAGGCAGTCAACAGAATAGTAAATAGCGCACACCGAATCTTCTCACTTCCTCTGCTTTTGTCTCTTCAAGCAGGACGACTAATAAGAGAAAGGACACGAAAAGACGACACTCTAATGTCGCATGCTGGAAGTGCGCTTCCTAAGAGACTCGAAGAGAGGGAGAGAAGAGAGGGGGAGTGAGACATCCGTCCCCTCAAGGGGCGGAGTCGGGGGAGGGGAGGGGGAGGGAGTAGATGGGCGAGTGTCGTTGTGGCATCTAGTGCAATGGACGACTCGTCGTCGAGGTCGACTGGAGTCAGAGTCATCGTGACGGCGACGGATTCCGTGAGGAGGAACACGAAGGGAGACGAGAACGGACCGAGGAGGGACGAGGGAAGGGCCAAGGACGAGAGTGGACGGACTCCCGTGTACAGCAAGAAGCCCGATCCCCGACAACGACTGCTGTCCAGGAGGACTTCCCACACTCTCCTCTTCGTCCCCGAACAACGAAGGACCTCGACGACCTCGGGCACGTCGGTGGCTTCGTGTCCAGTAGAGGATGCGAGGGAAGACCCCGGTCCCCTCCCCCTCTCCGTCACCATCTCCCCCGTACAAGCGAGGAGGAAGTCCGTGCAGACCGGAGCCCCCGCCATCGGCTTTCGACCCGTTCGATTCGAACGACGCGCCTCCCAACCGACCATGCAGGGAGAGACTCTCGCCGCTGCCAATGCCAAGGCTCTCGCCGAGAGGACGAGGGGAGTCTCCGAGGGACCGAGACCATCGACAGAAGGAGACAAGGATGTGGAGAGTGGAGAGAAGGCAATGGCCAATGGAGGACCCCCCACCGAGGAGGAAGTACAGAGGGCCAAGATGCTGTCCAAGAGGGTCTCCTGGCTGAGCATGAAGAGTCTGCAGGAGACCGTCGAACCCCTTCTGGCCATTAAGTCGAGGATACGACGATCCTCTGGACAGGGATCGCCCACAACGACGAACACGACGGTGACGTTGAGAGGGGGCGACTCGCAGTATGGAAGTGTCGTGCAACTGAACGACCACGACCTCGACTTCGACTCCGACACCCCTCCACTTGACACTCTCAGTTGGAGCTTCGCTGGTGAGTACCTCATCTCATTCCATAATAAAGGCATTACTCCCCCCTTACTCTCGCTCCTCTCCACCTACTCATGCTCCTATGCTCTTCCTTCTCCCCCTCTTGGTCCTCCCTAATTCCCAGCAAGAACGTCGATAGTCCCGAAAAGAAAGAAGGAAAAGAGTAGAAGAGGAGGAGGGAGAGGAAGCGCGTCGTGTATGAGAGAGAAAGGACGTTGAGTTGAGTGTTATGAGGCCACTTATTACGCAGAGGGAGTGGGCAAGGGAGGGAAGGTGAGCGATGACTCTGCTGAGGGAAGGGACGACTCCACTTCTTCTTATTCATCTTCTCTCAACATCCCGAATAGACTGCCGATAACCAAGAGAGCATCAATTATACATGCCTCGTTCTTCTTAGCCAGCCGACTCTTTCTCCTCACTTTTTAGTCGGCGTCTATGGTGTGAATGCTGAGTGTAACCCCCTGTGAGTGGATGATGAAGGGAGGGAAAAGGATGTCGATGGATGAGTGACAAATGATCAACTTACGCTGAGAGCATGGAGAAGGGATTGGGAGAACGGGGGAAGGGAATAGAGTAGAGGGGGGAATAAGAGGAATGAGGGAGTATTCAGATGAGTACGACAACGTGACGTTGATGTATGCGAAGCACGAGAAGATTCCGATGAAAGACTTCGGATCCGAGATACGGTATGATTCGTCGTTAGCCTTTCCTCCAATCTCCCTTTAGAGCTACGATGGACATTGACCATCTGCTCAACAAAGCCGTCCTTCTACTCGATCTACAGGAAACGTCTCTCGAGGAGATCTTCGCCAAGTAAGTCTTCTCCCTTCTTTTTTCCTCCTCCCGTCCCTCATTTTCATCTCATTTATTATTTGTGCTCTCGTATGAAAATCGATAGGCTTTCTTCCTGTTCTGTACAAAGCAAGAGCGGGGAATTTGTTTTGGCCTCAAGACATAGAGAGAAGAGGAGACGGTTCGAAGTGAGAATCTTCCTATTCCCCCTTCTATGTCCCCTCCGTCCCTTCTCAATCCCTCTCTTCGCATGTCTTGTAATGTCATTTGTAGTGAGAAAGAGAAGAGAGACAGAGAATGGAAAAGGCTGACAGAAGAGGAGGGTCCTGTGTGGGGAACGCTGAGATCGAGGGAAGCACTTTGGGAGAGGAGGAGGGGTTAGGGAGCGAGAGACGAGGGAAGGGAGCGAAAGAGCCAAGACATAAGGAGAAAGACTCGCGAGCCTGTGTATTCGTCCCGCAACTTCTCTTCCTGTGGGCAGTCTAATTTCGCAGTCTAGGATGAGCTCGATTACTTTGAGAGAGAAAGGGAGAAGAGAAGGAAGGGAGGACACGCGATGATGGGGGAGGGAGGGAGATAAAGGAGAGGGAGGGAACGAGGAAGGCGAGCGAGAGAAGCTGCACGATACAGGGTAATGAGGTGACGACAGAAACCAAGTGACACACTAGACACTAAACATTTCCATTCTGCACTTTCTGTCCGTCTTGTTGTCTTGCCTACAACAACTGCATTCATCCCTTTCTTCTATTCTATTTCTGTAGCGGGTTGGCATGGTTGCATTGGGGAAAGTGGACTGAGCGAACGAACGAAGCAAGCAACGTTCTCTGAACTATTACTGCAAGGGAGGGGAGGGAGAGAACAAGAAGAGGATGAGGAGAGTGCCAAGGAATGGGCATAATGAAGTGCCCTTCGGGCTATTGCACGGTGAGGGATGAAGGGGGGAGGAGGCAAGTTGAAAGGGAATAAGAGGAAGGGGATACTCGGGGGAATAAAGAGATACACGTTGAGGATCATACACGAGATGGACATACAGGAGCCCGAGTTCACATCGGAGCAAGTTCGGTCGGTACTCTTCACGCAGGACGCCGGCAACCAATGTAACTGCGTGTTCCATCGTTAGAGTGTTCGGTTGCAAAGTTCCGATGCATACTCCCCTCTATCCCACCCTTCAGTCCACATTCTCTCTCGCACGGTGCAATCCATCTGCACGACAGGCAGTGGCTGTGGGACTTTCGACTACGATCAGACCTGGATCTGCGCACTGTGAGTATGCTTGAGGAGAACGTTCGACAGTATTCCTAGCGTTCGATTAGCGAATAGCAGTTTCCGTCCATAGGATTCGATCTTGTGGACGAACCAGTGAATGGAAAATTATTAATTTAAATACTCGTAAGAGGGGCGATCGTCACTATGAGTTCGAGACGCTCAAAAAATTTGACGCACTTTTGTTCAGCCATTGCTAAGTAAATTCAGAAACAGTGGTCAATTCGCTATTAGACACATTGTTCACCGGGCAGAATGATGTGGTTCCGTCAGTTTCGATCATTTCTATTTACGACGAGAGAGCGGCATGAAGCGAATGTAGGCGAAGCAGGAATGAGTCAACTCACGGGACTTTTACGTCAATAATACCTTTACTTCGTTGAACGATCGGATCTCGGTCAAGCTTTGCATAGCTTGTCAAGAATGCAGCCGATGTTCTTCTTCAGCTGTATGTTGAATACTGTTCAACACCGCCACGTGGCCATCGCCCGTCTGTCCCATCCTACGAATCTCGGCCGAACCATGCAAGACCTCCGATTCATCATCATCGTCATCGCCCCTTCCAGAGCCGTTCGTTCCTTTCCCCTTCTCTTCCCTATCCCCCTCCCCTTCTTCTCTTTACTCTCTTCTCTCTAACCCGGATGGAGTAGGCTTCGTCCGCCGAATTTATCATCGTCAATCAGAGAGAGCCGGGACTTAGAAGTTTTGAGGGAGAGTCTGGAGAGGAGGAGGATGAGGGAGAGGGCATAAGCGAGAGAAAAGAGACAGCGAGAGAAGAGGACGACGAAAATTGAATTGAGCATAAGGGAGAAAGCTGAAGAGAGGGACGACAAGGAGCTAAGGAAGGAGACGTGATAGGAGATGCGGGATATAGGGGTACTTATGGCCAGATGGGACCTATCGAGGGAATAAGGAGAGGAGAGAGAGAGGGAGTGGGTTACAGAAGGGAACGAAGACTGCCCTCGAGACCACCAGGACATTCGCCACGTTGTTCGCTGATATGGACATACGACAACGACTCGTCATGGCACAGTCTGTTGAACAGTTCAGGTGGGATATTGAGGAGATCTTACAGGTGAACGATTGTAGCTTAGCTTGTTCATACCACATAGGTATTGTCATAGCTAGGGCTCTTTACAGTCTCAGATCGAAAGTAACTGTCTGTACACAAAAGCAGTTGAAGACATGCCACCTAGCGTAGTCTAGTCATCCGTGTGATCTGTCTCATGTCCTCTTCTCGTCCAATTTCCGTTTCTCCAAACGATATCCTTCCTTCCCTCTCATAGCCGAACATTGCAGGGCGACGTTGTTGTCGGCTGCAAAGGAATTGGCGATGGATCAGAACCAGTGGAGGGAGAGGAAAGCGAGTATCCATCTGTCACAAGCCAAGGAGCGCATTGTAAGACACTTATTCCCTACTAAGTTATCCACGATTGAATTCCCTAACTCTAAGTTACTATGATCGACCGTTCAGTTCGGCCCCAACAAGTGGTATCCGTTCCGTGGTCTCAAGGAGGAGTTCATCCGTCGAACGAGACACTACATCTCTGACTACACTGATGGCATCCTTGGACACCGAACTCCACAGAAGTTGTTCAGTACAGTACGTGCCCTTGGGCTGCCTATAACGTGGTAGAGTGGTAGACAGTTGTCACTTGCAGGTAGTCTTCCTGTACTTTGCATGTCTGCTGCCGGCGATTGCCTTTGGAGTCTTGAACGACGACAACACTGGTGGAGGGATAAGTAAGCATTCTCGGTCTGGCACGAGTCATCTCCCCTTGCAGATGTCCGAAAGGTCATCTTCGCCCAGTCCATCGGTGGAATCTTCTTCGCTCTCTTCGGCGGCCAACCAGTCATCATTCTACTCACGACTGTTCCTTTAGCTATATACATTAAAGGTTCGTTGAGTAGTCTTCTCTGATTGTGGTACACTCTCTGCTTACAGTAATCTACAAGATCTCGCAAGAACTCGGCTACGACTTCTTCGCGATGTACGCGTGTGTCGGCCTGTTCTGCTCTCTCTTCCTTGTTCTGTATGCAGCGACGGAGATGTGTGCACTCATGAAGATGGCCACGAGGTATACGGGAAGATTGAGTGGGATGAAAGCTGAATGAAGGCATCACATGCGCCGAATGCATTGCTTATTTGCCTTGCGAAGACTATTCTCGAGCTTTTGATAAGTATTCTATTATTGCAGATCTGCCGAGGAGATGTTCTCGCTCTTCATGGCCATTGCGTTCACCGTTGAAAGCATACGGGCAGTTCATACGAGTGAGTAGAGCTTGTCCTTATAGAACGCGAACATCTATGCAAGAATATTCGATGTAAGCCTATTTTCGCAGGCTTCAAGAACAACTATCATTCGTGTGACGAGACGGAGTTTGTGAACGGGACAAACACCACTTCGCAGACCAGCGTAAGGCCTTCATTTCAATAACGTTACGTAATATTCCGCAGATATTTTAATGATTGAGTTGAATCTTGCATTATACAGGTGGACGAATGCAACAGGGACACATCACTGCTCTACGTTCTTCTCATGTTGGGAACGCTCTGGCTGGGACTGTTTCTGTACAACTTTCGGAAGACGCCTTATCTCACGAGGTATGTCCCCTTCCGTCCTCTCCCTCCATTCTCTCTTCAGATCCCGTCGAGAATGGCTCGCTGACTACGCTCTACCTGCTTCTGTTCTCATTATGTCCTTCACGGGTGCCTACTGGTTCTCCGAAGTCGAAAGTACGTTTTGCTAACATTTTATATGGTTTTCTACGAAATGTTGAGCGTTTTAATGAGGACCGATATTTCAGAAGACATGTTCCACATGCGACCAAACGTGCCCCTGATCCAAGTGGCTCCGATCCTCTCGCTTCCTTGGCAGGTACAGTAATCCTCGTGGTTCGGTGAGGAGTCCATCGTGTCAGGGTTACTTCGTGTGTCTTCTTCTCGGCTTCTCGTTGTCCTTCCTCTTCTTCATCGACCAAAACATCACAAGTGCTATAGTCAACAACTCGCAGAACAAGTACGTAAACTTTTTAATATTTGATCGGATCCGATATGTGTATAGTTGAAACACTACAATGATCTTGCAGACTGCGCAAGGGGTCGTCTCAGAACCTGGACCTGTTCGTAGTAGCCATCCTCAACATGTTCCTGTCCCTGGTCGGTCTCCCCTGGATGCACGGGGCCCTTCCCCATTCCCCCCTTCATCTAAGAGCCCTCGCTGACGTCGAAGAACGAGTCTCACAGGGACATGTACATGAAGTGTACGTCTTTGACCTTCCTTCTCTGTCAAAACAAGAAAGGATGAGCATGAACCAATCCATTCCATCTTTCCTATCACCACGAAACTATAGGAAAACATTCACCGCAACTGAACGGAACGGTTTCGAGATGTTCGTGTGTCTGAGTGAAAGATCCTGTTCTGGAAAGTGGCTGGAAGCTCTAATCTTGATGTGAAAGGGAATTAGAGACCGTTTCCGAGTGATCCCTTGACTCTTAGCACTTTCAGGATCATGAACGTGCGGGAAACCCGTTTGGCAACACTCCTTGCGCATATTCTCATCCTCTTGTCTACATACTACCTCCTACCGTATCCTTTGAGGTAAGTAATAACTCCTCCTGACATTTTTATGTATGCAATTCTTGATGTACTGCAACATCCTTCCCTAGACTGTACGCATTCCATGTAAACTCTCGTTTGAGATTGATTCCAACCTCCGTCCTACATGGTCTTTTCCTCTACATGGCTCTAACCTCTCTTACGGGTAACGAGATGTTCGAAAGATTGCTGCTTCTCATAACGGAACAGGTACACATCCCCCCGTTCTTTCTCATTCCATAACTCTTACCTTCTTTATCTGCTCTCACTACGTCTGAACCTCTAAAATTGTTCTCATCTCGTCTATATCTCTATTTTTTCAGCAAGCCTACCCGCCTACCCATTACATCCGGAAAGTTCCGCAACGAAAGGTGGGCTTATGGATATTGTCAGTATAGATATTATTACAAATATGCGGTACATCGATGTATGTCGTCATAGAGAAGGAAGGATGTATCCTTCGTGTCTGCCGTCCCCATACCCTATCCCCATCCATCTCCGTCCCTCACCTCCTTCATCTTAGGTGCATCTCTTCACCGCGTGTCAACTACTCCAATTAATCATCCTATGTGCCTTCGGCTTCTCTCCCTATCCATTCATAGAGATGGTCTTCCCGATTGTTTGCTTCTTCTTCCTTCCAATAAGGTCAGTCCTTAACCACTAAGGTCACTTCTAAGGTAGCCCGATCCTAACCTTATCTCTTTAGACACACGCTCATTCCTCGCCTCATCGACTACAAGTATCTGGATGCCCTCGATGGTCGTCACTGATCTTCTTCATTCATTATGTAAATACTCCAATCCTCCGATTCCTGTGATTGCCTGTCCCTTATCGCATTTAACTTGTATAGTCTAGTGCCGTTCTTCCCATCGTCCCCTATGTCTTACTCAGTTTACATAGCGCATACTGTCCTGAGGCATAGTCCGGCACTAGTATAACTCCCCCGTAGTCTAGTCTAGTCGTTATCTTTCTTCACTCGTTGCTCACATTGTCCATCCCTCCTTCTCTTCCCCCTACGGGTATCACCTAGTCATCCCACCATACCGTTCCCCTCCCCTACCGTACCCTCCTTCTCTTCCCGGTGTGTCCACTTCTCTTCCCAGTTCTTCTCATTCTCGCTAAACCGAGTCTTTGTCTGCAAGTGCCACACAACCCCTTTACAGTCTGCCTGTGCAATCTCGTAATGATTCACTCTTTTTGTACGTGACTCTCGACACGACTTCTCTTCATACACACTGCTACTTCATTCGATGACGGGATTAGATACTGTAGAAGGGACTACGGTAGTCCTCTTCTATCGACCGATAAAGGGTAGATGATTGAATCCCGTACACAGTATGATTCAACAATGTCGAAACGATCTATAACGGATTGAGCACGTGAAAAGCAGAAACATAACAGTTACAGCGAGCACTATGGGGGATTCCGGTTGAATGGTCAAGTTGGAAGTAGCACTATGAGGGTGTGGTAATTGAAGGTGAGAAGGGAAAATGGAAAGAGAGGAGGGACGGGGGTGAAGTGACTCGAGATGGCATACAATACAATAAAGGGAGGGGAGAGAGGGGAATACGAGAGGGACAGAGATGGAGGGAAAGACAGAGGAATGAATGAGAGGGATGGAGGGGAAGAATAACTGCGCGATCCCGTATAGGGGAGAGGGAAGACACATCCAATTATTATGCGGGCACCAAACCGCTCCCTCTGTGTGAAGCAGGCCCACAGCCCTTCCCCCATCTCTCCCCCCTCCCCCCTAACCACCACACCCCTACATCTTACACCCCCACTTCATTCCCCCACTTTATCCCCAACAACAAGTTCTCATCTCTCTTCTCAAAATTCATGATGTGTTTCAATTGCAGAAAAGCGAAAGTTTTCTCTCACTCTCTCTCAAAGCAAAAGATTGCCCATGGACTGAATGGCTTCTATCGTTCTAACCTGCTCTTCCTCTTTCCTGTCTCCCTCTTTACCTCCTTCTCTCCCTCCCTCACACCTCTTTCCTCCTCCCTCGACCAGTACTCTCTCAATCCCTGTTATCCCCTTCTGTTCCCTTCTTCAATAAGTGACAATCTCATAAGACACCTCCATTGACATCATTTGCATGTAGCTCCTATCACTAAACTTTCGACATTCATACCGGTCTATCGGTTACTTCTTTATTACTTCTGTACTCTCTTTCCTCGTTTCGCTCCCTCCCTCTTCCACTATTACTCAACTTGTTCCTGTCCCTCCATGTGTCAACTTGTAACTTACCTCCTATCATCCTCTTTTCTGCTCCTTTTTCGTGTAGTCTCTGATTATCCATCCAGCTTGTACTCTAATCTTCCTGTCCCCCCCTCTTCTCTTCCCCCATAGAATGGAATACTCCCATAGTAAGTGTTCGTTCCTGACCTTCCCTCTCCATCCTTTACTTTTTAAACAGTCCAAGTCGCTATCTCCCCCTGATCTCATCAGCTTTTCATTAGTGCTATCGAACCTTAGACCCGAGACTCTCTTCCCTTGTCCCCCTGTGAAGTTCCTTTATGCCATTTTTCGCTGCTGCTATACATACTCTCAGTCAGCATGCTGTCATACTGTTCAAAGAATCTTTCGATAAGCTGGCGCTACAATATTTCTTTCACTCTTTTTTTGCCTTTGTAGGCGTCGATTTTTCGATTGATACAAAGATGACTTTGCAGGTTACTCATAGTGGATTCGATACATTTCGATGACGTTCGAGGAATCGGACGACTGAACACTGTAGACAAGGGTTTGTTTCGCGTGCTCACAAATCGGGTTTTTCGAAGTGGGCCCTCACCCTATCCAAAAGATAACCCCATAGGTTGAAGCATAACCATGAAATGACTTTATTTTTGAACCTTATTGATGAAGGGAGGGAAATACTGATGTTTAAAATACAACCGTTTAGATGCTAATGCAAAAGAGACATAAATGTCTTTTTCTGATCTCTACTGCCAGTTCGTCGCTATAAAGGAATAAATGATCGCTGGGCACCCCTATAATCGTCTGGAATTCTCGTTCCAGAATCGTGCTCTTTTGCCGTCTATCGGTAGTGTTATGTCTATGTCACAAGTAATCAATCAGTCTGTCATCGCTACGAAATGACATTGTTATGGTGTGTGATCAGTTTCTGTATTCTTGCTTTACTCTCTTGAATAATTGATATATTGATTTGAGCTCTTCTTAACAAAAAGCGAACAGACAGTTGCCTCGGATTTTATGACTGCCATTTTCTTATTATGTCTCGAAGCCGAACCAAGCACTAAAGGTTGTTTTGCGTTTGTGTATCTCTTGATGCCTCACTCATGTTGCCTCTGAACGATCAAATTTCTCCCTATCCGCCTCCTCCTACTATTCAAGTTTACTACAATCTCCTCATGTTCTGGTCTTTAGGATTACCCATTACACTTAGTACAAACCGCAATGTCAATCCATCAGTCCATAACGAGTACTGCGCTCTGTAGATATCTAACTACTACTACACTTTTACCATTTTCTGACCTTATACCTTGCAAGAACCGATACACTCCCATTGTAAATTTCTGACCAGGAGTAAGTGCAAGTAGAATTACCTCTTCTCCCTTATCCCCCTACTTCTCCTCCCCTATCTTCCCTCCCCCTCCTATCTCTGTCCTATCTCCTCTCGACCTCTATCAAGCATTCGACAGCTGACTAAATGAGTCCTCAAATCGTCCTTTTTATCAGCCCTTAACCAAACTTTATAGTATTGTAAACTTGGTTTCGCAACACTCTGTGCCCTGTCCTTCAGAAGTACCTTGTAACCCCGTGTAACCCAAGTCCCTCCCCCAGTGCTTCTCAGTACTCCATTCCTCGAAGGAAGTATAGATAAAGAGTACTCCTCCCCTTCCCCCTATCGCTCCCCTCTCTCTCTCCAGCTCACTTAATATTCCCGTCAACTGCTTAGTCTTCCGTTCACCATTTATGATGTCCTTAGACCGCGCACGAGAGACCCATCTCAATGACCATATCCCAGCTTCTCCCATTGCCCACAACCCTACTATGTCCCCCTCTATCCCCCTACGCTATCCGTTCATTCCTCCCTACTACCCTATCTGTCGATCCCCTTCTCCCCACTACCTCTCATGCTCCCCTTCCTTCTTTGTTTCATGCTTGTCCAGCTTAGTCTTCTTCACTCACCAAACATTGTGTATACACTACGGCTAGAACCCTTTCCTGTCCCGAACTTGAGTGGTTCTTTAAAACTCTGAAAAATAAATGCTTTCAATGAATGTTAGGTAATGTTTAAATCACTAAGACTACTGTAGTATTTGCGTTTTTATTACGGTAGGTGCGGAAACTTCGGAACGATAAAAATTATTGACCGTTATCGTTATTGAATTCCTTGGAAATAATCGTAATTGTGATCAATGCAGGGGGCTGATGACGAGGTTAGCATCTGGATGGATTCTCGCAATACTTCTTATACCATTGACTACCTCCTGGGAAGACCGCTTCATGGTACGTCACTGTTTTTGGTCAATTATTCATCGCTGAATAGCCTAGACGAGTCGTTGAAGGTGTTTTGGAATGTTCCATCGGAAAGATGCCATCGAGTGCACGATGTACGCATGTCCCTCTCGCAGTATCACATTCGTCACAACGACGGATTTCGATTTCTCGGAGAACAGGTCAGTTTACGTTTTATCTATCTCTTGAATATCTCTGGAATTAGAAGTTCTTATCTAATGCGTTCCATCAAAACCGAAACTTGGGAATAGGCAGTTCGATTCGTGTTTGTTCGTAGTAGTTTCTAAGAAGTTTCTTATAACTGCGTACCTTTTTAGGTAGTTCTGTTCTACGAGTACAAGACAGGTCTCTTTCCGTACTATGCAAACTACAACACGAGTCTTCCTGTCAACGGGGGACTTCCGCAGGTAGACATGGTCTCTGCTTTCCAATGTAATAATCACTTTAAAGAAGTGCGACATCTCTCATCACCTCAATGTATTCGAGGAACAGCTCATTCACCACATTCCAGACGTCGATTTCGATGGTCCGGCGGTTATTGATGTTGAGGTACACATGATCTAGCCCCGTATAGTGCACATTCTAGTTTTGCGATGACTGATTGCTAGCTCATAAGAATATGCCTTTCGCATACATTTTTATGTGTCGTATAGGTAAATACAGTATCCTTTCAAGGAATGGCGTCCAATGTACCATCTGAATTGGGGTCGAAAGGCCATCTACCGCGATGAATCCATCAAGCTTGTTAGAGAACGGTTGGCCTTTTCATTTACCGACCTATTTTGAGTATTTATTTTGTTCATATTTAGATTCCCGACGATATCGAATAAGAGTGCGCGAGTCATCGCCGAGGATGAGTTCAATCGTGCCGCTAAGTGAGTCGGTCTCTCTTACAACTTGATACTCCGCGATGCCGGAACTCGAAACTGTGACCGTCTATGGTCGGAACCTCGGGGGTCACGCTATTATTAGTGTTCGGGGAGGCTTGCAGTTTAGGAACTTGTGGGATACTGGCTAGTTGGCTGGGCAGAATGCAGAATGTATAATATCAGGAAACTGTTAGTGGCTACATTCCGCCTTGCCCGACGTCTTCGGCCGAAAGCCAAGTAAGCTGACATTTCCTTTGTATTGTAGTCTGCCTAGAGTGTAGTCTCGTATTCTGCAGATGGTCAATGTACGGCTTTCCCTACTGCAACTACGATGCGGGACAAAGGGGAGAGTTGACTTGTTCTGAGAACTACCGTATGCACAATGACAGGTACACAGATAGTCTTTAGTTTGGGAACGAAACAGACAGAAACACTTGAGACGATTGTTGTTGGTACACTACCATAGACCACGTTGAACGTCTAATTAACCCAATATAAGTTTTTTTGGCGAAAAGTTTAGAAGGGAGGTTTTATATTTCCAGCAGAATGACGGTTTTCTATTTAATCAATTTGCCTTTCGATGCAACTGATGGTTGTGCAGATTGGAATGGCTGACGACGGAGTTCTCCGCCCTTTCCCCCTCCATCTATCTCGATCTATCGACTAATGACACTGCGGCCAACTACCGATACATCTATGCTGTACTCAACGAAGCCAAGCGAATCTCTGAGAAGGTTGGTTGCTTAGGACAATGATAGGGTCGTCGTAGGCTTCAAATGATAACGTTATGATCTTGTTTTCGGCAGTTTGGCAGAAAATATCATTTGAGCTACGGTCTGTTGAAGTAATTTCTTATAAGTTTTCTGTGGACAAGTGGGAAATGGCGTAATATTTGATCTTCGGAAGAGGGAACTAGGAAGAGGGGTTAAAGAGTAACACTGACTGTCGAGTGTTTACCGTATGCTTGTAATCTCAATACTTGACACGCTCGATCTTCTTACTGTCAACCGAAAGTATTGGTTCAAGGGACTAAGCTACTGTGAAAACAGAAGACGCTGGTGCTTGGGTTGCGAGCCTGAACCTAGAAACACCAGGGTTGTACCTACAGTACACCTACCGTAACCATTACAGTCCTCGCCTGCTCTTCCGCTGGTACCGTATACAAAGTTCGAGTACAATCCCTATGAACATCCCGAAAGACATTCCTACTATTCCAAGGTACATCTTTTTATGGATTCAACTATCCTGCAGTAATGTTGTTTTTCTTTCTTCGGACATTTCTAGGATATAAGTAGGCTTCTGTAGATCTTCGTAGACGTAGACAAGCTATTCAGAGAGACCTGTGTAATTCGCTGAAGCTATCGTCGGAGATGGGCGCCTCGGGGGTTCTCGTGTGGAGTACCGACAGGACGATGACTGCCGCCCGTTGTGATTCCATCAAGAACAACATCGCCAACTCTTTCGGACCGTAGGCTATTCCTCTTCATGCACTTTCTTCCTGAGAATCGAATAGGATAAGGGTAGGATTACAGTTTGAATGTACAACTGTGACTTCGAGTCTCGCTCAATAGCTACCTTTCCCAGTGGTTCCCGCTAGTCTCCCATCAAAGGAGTCCTACCGGTTCACACTTTTTTCCCTAACCGAAATCCTCCACCTGAGCAGGGGGATCGGGGAGGTTTAGTGAGGTCTGTTGTACAGTCGAGACTATAGTGTAGTTTGGTCTTTGATCTTTGATCGTTGAACTCTTGCAGAGCTGCTGATCTCGTTCGTCGTCGTGCTAATCGTTGCTCCTTGATGCGATGTTCGGGCAACGGAAGATGTGTACTGAAAGCAGCAGCTGAATTGTGAGTGAAAGAGAGTAAAGGGAAGATTAGGAGGGGGAGGGTTAGGGGAGAGATAGGGTTGGGGTGGAGGAGGAGGGTACAGGATGGGGAGAGAGAAGCTCATCACGCAAACTACTTACACGACTTGTTGACACTCTCTGGGTGGGCTGGAGGTGAAAGGTCGAAAGAACACCTGTATTCTGCTAATCCTAAGCACTCGTTGTTAACCCTATGCAATATCCCTAGTTCAACAATAAGTTCGAAAGGGATAGCACGCAATAGGTTTAGGAAGTTGGGGTACTGTAATTTGACGCGTATCAGTGGTCATAAGGAAGTGCAGTGACTATCAGTCAAAAAGAGTGTTTTGTTTGCTTGTTATTGCTTGAGGGAGTGTGGATGGTGCGAGTGTGAGCATATTTGTGTTGTGTGTATGTTGTATAATACTTCAGGCGTGCTTTAATTTCAAGGTTATTTTGATAGGAAATCATACGAAAGTTAATCTCTATATTATCGCAGTCCCCAAAGTGTTAACTACCATATTTTCTGTGGCAATCAAATGGTTCAAAAGCGATTGCAGATGCACATTTCGCATGCCACTCGATGAGTATACATGTGAGTGCGACGAGTCATTCTATGGAGAGAGGTGTGAGAGGAGACACCACATACAGGAGATTGACGAGGGAAGTGGGGAGGACGATGGCAGTGGATATGAAGGAGATGAGGTATGGAGGGAGGTTACTGTAGGCATGCTGTATTGCCAATGCCACTTTCCATATCAAGCTGAACAATTATAAGAATAAGCAAATGTTTTTGCACTATTTTTTGAATTTACACAAATATTCTAAAATAAATACAATAATATCCCGTCGTTAAGAACTCGGTGGAATCAGGAGCAGTAGTCCCTGCTGAACTACGACCATCCTCACACTTCTGGCCATCTCCCTCACCTCTCCCTATGACTCCAACCGAAGAACCCACCACGTCTAGTCCGGGAATAGCATTGCAAACTATTTCGTCGGGTTCAGTGTAACTACTTGTATTTTTCAAGCCAGCGCTCATGCACTCCTTTATACGCTTTCCAGATTCCTCAGTTGTAATAGTATGTAATTTGGACATGGATGGCTCTCGTCTTATCTACTTGTATACTGTGAACCGTGTTATAAGCAAAGGAAGTTAGATACTCGTATGCATGCTTTGCACTACTTACCCTTACCAATTGTTCCTTACCTCAAGAGTCTCGTCAACAATGAGACCACTCGAGTTGATTAACATGATCCAGTCTTCCCTCTCTGATCTCATACTACTTCTGTTGCTATACGTTACTGCATTTTACACTATACTTTCACTTGATGTATGTTGTTAATAGGTTCAGTGGTGATTTTTATTCTAAACGTTTACAGTGTGAATAATATCATTATTTTCAGGCTGACCAATGTCACTGCTGAACCAATTAATCCTTTCTTTATATTGCTCCGATAGCAACACTCACGTCTACTATGCAGACGTATACTTATGTATAATAAACATGTTCAGCTTCAACTTCTGTATATGAGTCATAGTTCGTAGTGTCCACGAAACGAATATTCGTATCGCTTGACAACGGGGAGGGTGAAGAGAAGAAGAGACGCCGGTCCTATACTCTCACTTCCTCCTGCGTTGAGCTATTCGTACAATCGGTTGGTCTTTGCTTTACATTTATATATTTTATTCTTTCTCTTTATCGACCTAATTATAATAGTATTCTAACAGCAGTGAAGATGATAAGTGTTGTGTACCTGCCCCGTGCAATGACAGCTAACGGGGGACGGATTTATCACAAAGGGGACTGGGAATAGAGAACAGGGCAAGCGAGGGGGAGACTCACGACTGGCAGACAGTCGCCTTATATACCCAGGCTCCGAGAGCGCGAGGAGTGATCTACATAGACAACATAGAGGAGGGAATACAACAGGGCACTATCAGCA